>VMDR010002019.1:0-103292 GCA_007922815.1 Macrotus californicus | reverse complement strand
TTTCTGGATATGACTTTATATCCCTCTATTTTGCCAAATTCACTTATTAGGTCTAGTAGTTTTTTGGTGGAGTCTATAGGGTTTTCTATGTACACTATCATGTCATCTGCAAATAAGGACAGTTTTACTTCCTCCTTTCCCATTTAGATGACTTTTATTTTTTTCTTGTCTGATCACTGTGGCTAGAACTTCTAGTACTATGTTGAATAAGAGTGGTGAAAATGAACACCCTTGTCTTGTTCCTGGTCCTAAGGGGAAAGCTTTAGTTTTTGCCCATTCAGTATGATGTTGGCTGTAGGTTTCTCATATGTGGCCTTTATTTTGTTGAGGTATGGTCCTTCTATTCCCACTTTCCTGAGTGTTCTTATCATAAATGGATGCTGAATTTTATCAAATGCTTTTTGAGCATCTATTGATATAATCATGTGGTTTATGGTTTTTATTTTGTTTATGTGGTATATTACATGTATTGATTTGTGAATATTGTACCTTCCTTGCATCCTTGGGATGAATCTCACTTGATCATGGTATATGATCATTTTAATGTATTGTTGAATCTGGATGGCCAATATTTTGTTGAGGATTTTAGCATCTATGTTCATCAGAGATATTGGCCTGTAGTTTTTATGTGTGTGTGTGTCTTTACTTGGTTTTGAAATTACAATGATACTAGTCTCATAAAAAAAAAGAGTTTTAGAGTCTTCTTCTTGAATTTTTTGGAATAGCTTGAGAAAGTTAGGAGTTAGTTCTTCCTTAAATGTTTGGTAAAATTCACCTGTGAAGCCATCTGGTTCAGAGCTTTTGTGTGCCAGGAGTTTTCTGATTACTGCTTCAATTTCACTAGTTGTTATTGGTCTATTCAGGCTTTCTGCTTCTTCTTGATTCAGTTTTTGAAGACTGTATGTTTCTAGAAATTTTTCCATTTCACCCAGGTTGTCCAATTTCTTGTCATATAGTTGTTCATAGTAATTTCTTACAATCCCCTGTATTTCTATGGTATTGGTTGTAACTTCTCTTTCATTTCTGATTTTAGTTATTTGGGTCCTACCTTTTTTTGTTTATGAGTTTGGTTAATGGTTTGTCAGGGTTTTTTTTAATCTTTTGAAGAACCAGCTCCTGTTTTTATTCATCCTTTGAATTGTTCTTTTAGTCTCTACATCACTTATTTTTGCTCTGATCTTGATTATTTCCTTCCTTCTACTTGCTGTGGGCTTTGTTGTTGTTCCTCTAGTTCTTGTAGATGTAGGGTTAGTTTGTTTATTTGAGATTTTTCTATCATCTTTAGGTAACCCTGTATTGCTATGAACTTCCGTCTCAGTACTACCTTCACTGTGTCCCATAGGTTTTGGGTTGTTGCGTGTTCATTTTCATTTGTCTCCAGATATTTTCTGATATCCTTTTTGATCTCATTGTTGACTCATTCATTATTTAAAAACATGTTATTCAGTCTCTGTGTATTTGAATGTTTTTGAGTTCTTTCCTTAAGATTGGTTTCTAGTTTCAATCCATTGTAATCTGAGCACACGTTTGACATGATTTCAATTTTCTTAAATTTGTCAAGGTTTGTTTTGTGTTCTACCATGTGGTCTAACTTTGAAAATCTTCTATGTGCTCCATCTGTTCCATTTGAAAAGAATGTATATTTTGCTTCTTTGGGGTGAAAGTTTCCATATATATGTTGATATATATCAATTAATATATATATATCCATTTGGTCTAGAGTGTCATTTAGTGACACAATATCCTTATTGATTCTTTGTTTGGAAGATCTATCCATTGTCGACAGTGGAGTGTTAAAATTCCCTAAGATGATTATGTTGTTGTTAATATCTATCTTGAAGACTCCAAACATTTTCTTTATATATTTAGGTGCTTACATTTTGGGTACATATATGTTTATAAGGGTTATATCATCCTGTTGAGCTACTACCTTAAGTATTATGTAGTGATCTACTTTGTGCCTTTTTGTGGATTTTGTTTTGAAGTCTATTATCTCTGATATAAGTATTGCTACCCCAGCTTTGTTTTTGTGTCCATTTGCTTGGAATTTCTTTTCCATCCCTTTACTTTCAACCTGTGGAGATCTTTTCTTCTGAGGTGAGTCTCTTGTAGACAGCATATATGCAGACCATGTTTTCTTATCCATTTAGCTATGCTATGTCTTTTGATTGGAGCATCTAATCCATTCATATTTAAATTTATTATTGATAGGTACTCATTCACTGCCATTTTTACCATACCTGTGTTTCTCTCTCCCTTTCTCTCTCTCTCTCTCTCTTCTCCTTTTTATAGCAGTCCCTATAGCATCTCGTGCAGTGCTGGCGTGGTGGAGATGTACTCTTTCAGCCTTCTTTTGTCTACAAAACTCTTTATTTTGCCTTCCATTTTAAATGAGAGCCTTGCTGGGTAGAGTAGTCTTTGTTGTAGGTCCTTTCTTTTCATTATTTGCAGTATTTCATGCCAGTACCTTCTGGCTTGTAGTGTTTCTGTTGAGAAATCAGCTAATAGACTTATTGGAGCTCCCTTGTGTGTTATTAGCTGTTTCTCCCTTGCTGCCTTTAAGATTCTTTCTTTGTCTTTTAAATTTGCCATTTTAATTATGATGTGTCTTGGAGTAGTCCTCTTTGGGTTCATCTTGATGGGGACCCTCTATGCTTGCTGAACTTGTATGACTTTTTCCCTCACCAAATTAGGGAAGTTTTCTGCCATTATTTTTTCAAACAGGCTTTCTATCCCTTATTTCCTTTCTTCTTCTGATATTCCTGATGTGAATGTATATTTCATGTTGTCCCAAAGCTCCCTTAAACTATATTCATTCTTTTTCAGTCTTTTTTGTTGCTCTGACTGGGTATTTCTCTCTACCTTGTCTTCCAGCTTGCTGATTCAACCCTCTACTTTATCTAGCTTGATTTTAACCCCTTCTAATATATTTTTCATTTCAGATATTGTATTCTTCCTTTCTTCCTGGTTCTTATGCATAGTTTCTATGTCCTTTTGCATGTTGCTTTCGTTCCCACTAAGTTCCTTAAAGTTTCCCATAAAGTTTCCCATAGAGTTTCCTTGTAGTTCTCACTGAGTTTCTTGAGCATCGTTATAACAATTATTTTGAATTCTATGTCTGATAGATTGTTTGCCTCAATTTCATTTAGCTCTTTTTCTGAGGATTACTCCTTTCCTTTTGATTGGGGGTTATTTCTTTGTCTCTTCATTTTAGGTTATTTCTTTTGTTTGTTTCTGCGTCTCAGATTGCTCTGCTTTGCCTGCCTGTCTTCAGGGGATGGCTTTCTGTGGTAGGAGTTCTGTGAGACTCAGTGGTTCAGTCTCTTTGATCTCCTGATCTGGATGCTCTAGAGTTGCCCTTTTTTCAGTTTATGTGGGCTCTCATTGTATTTGGGCTTTGATTATTGATGGTTTATTCATTGGTGGGTTCTCCCCTCTGGCTGGCCGACTGGGGGTCACAACCCCCACCATGTCTTGTATGCCCCCATTGTGAAGTGTCTTCTGTACTTCTTGGCTTCCAAATTTCATATCAGGTAAGATTCTGTTGGATGACCAGTTTATTTTTCAGAAGATCAGCCAAGTATCCAAGTCAGGGGCAAGAGCAAGTGGATTCAGCTTCCACCTACTTGGCCACCATCTTCTCTCTTCCAAGATTGGGTTTTAACAAAGCCTTCTCTTAGAATGGCTCTGTCTTTCAGACAGGGCCTAGGGGAAGAGGGAAGTGAAGACACTGAACCAAAAGAGATCATAAGGAGAGTGAGTTTGCAGAGCATTTTTCTTAGGCATTTTATCACATCGACCAGAGCCAGCTCTGCTAGGAAGAAACTTGTGATGAGATTGGGTCCCTGGTTCTCCCTCTGTCATTCTAGGTTCCCTTTTTTCAATCATCACAGTGGTCCTAAAGAATGCTTTTTACCCACTAACAAAGCCATTCCTACACAGGAAGTTCTGACCCACATTCCAGCAGCTCTGGAGCCCTCTTGGCCCTGCCTGTGTGTTCATTGTGGAGGCTCCATCTTGGACCACTCCTCTCTGGTCTCTGTTTTTTCCTCCAATTGGGACCAAACATTCTTTAGTACTGCACTTTTGGTATCTGGCCCATGTTTACAACCATATATTGCCCTTCATATGATATCTATAGGTTAAGTAAGACCTCCCTGTTTCTTGGAGATTTAGGTAACCTGTATGCTACCCAATTCTAGGTCACTAAATGTCTAAAGTCTTCCCTGCAATTTCAGCCAATTTAGGAGGCAATCCCCTCTACTGCTTGTTCCCTCATCTTCACATACTGTTTCTGGTCCCTATCATATTGACCCCCCCACATCTGTAATCAATACCAGTCCTGAAAAATAATTAATAATTACTATATAGAGGGGAGCAAGAGGAAAGATTTACATCAAGAAAATTAAGAATTCATGTTATTTTTAATAGTGTACTAAAGCCAGTTTCTTTTTTTAAAGTATATTTTATTGATTATGCTATTACAGTTGTCCCAGTTTTTCCTCTTTTGCCTCCCTCTGCCCAGTGCCCCCTTCCCTCCAGCAATTCTCCCCCTACCCCTTAGTTCATGTCCATGGGACATGCATATAAGTTCTTCAGTTTCTCCATTTCCTACACTGTTCTTAAAACCACCCTGTCAATTTTGTACCTACCAATTTTGCTTCTTAATTTCTCCACCTTTTCCCCTCTTCTCCACCTTCTCCCTCCCAGCTCATAACCTTCCAAGTGATCTCCATATGTGAGATTCTGTTCCTATTCTGGTTGTTTGCTTACTTTTTTTGTTTTGTTTTAATACTCACTTGTTAATAGTTGTGAGTTTGTTGTCATTTTAAAGTTTATAGTTTTGATCTTCTTATTTTTCTCAAATAAGTCCCTTTCACATTTCAGGTAATAATGGTTTGGTGATGATGAACTCCTTTAGCATTACCTTGTCTGGGAAGCACTTTATCCGCCCTTCCATTCTAAATGAGAGTTTTGCTGGGTAGAGTAATCTAGATTGTAGATCCTTCCTTTTCATCACTTTGAATACTTCTTTCCAGTCTCTTCTTGCCTCCAAAGTTTCTTTTGAGAAGTCAGATCATAGTCTTATGGGAACTCCTTTGTAGGTAACTCTCTGCTTTTCTCTTTCTGTATTTAAAGTTCTCTCTTTATCTTTAACCTTTGGCATTTTAATTATAATGTGTCTTGGTGTGTTCCTCTTTGGGTCCATCTTGTTTGGGACTCTCTGTGCTTCCTGGTCTTGTGTGCCTACTTCCTTCACCAAATTAGGGAAGTTTTCTTTCATTATTTTTTCAAAGAAGTTTTTAATTTCTTGCTCTTCTTCTCCTTCTGGCAGCACTATGATTTGGATATTGGTACATTTGGAGATGTCCCAGAGGCTTTTTACACCATCCTAATTTTTTTAATTCTTGTTTCTTCTTTCTGTTCTGGTTGAATGCTTATTTCTTCTTTATGTTCCAAATCATTAATTTGAATCCCAGCTTCCCGCCTTTCACAGTGTGTTCTCTGTGGATTTTTCTTTATTTCACTTAGTGTAACCCCCATTTCTTCCTTTATGTTGTTGCCATACTCAGTGAGTTCTCTGGGCATACTGATCACCAGTGTTTTGAACTCTGCATCTGATAGGTTGGCTATCTCCATTTTGCTCAGTTCTTTCTCTGGAGTTTTGCTCTGTTCTTTCATTTGGGCCACATTTCTTTGTCTCCTCAATTTGGCAGCCTCCCTGTGTTTGTTTCCATGTGTTAGAGCTGTTTGGACACCTTGTCTTAGTGCACTGTTAACTTGTTGGGGCAGAGCCTTAGGTAATTGCAAGGGTCGGGCAACCTGCTTCACAGCTTTGTTGCTCTATGTGGGGAGGTAGCTCACAGAATGGACAATGCCACTGCTTGGCTTCTGGAGGTTTGTTGGGCAATGCCCTGTTTCAAATCATTTCACCCCCTTCCCATACGTGACTGGTGCCCTTCCAGGTGTTGCCCTGGTGGTGAATTCCAGCATGGGTGGGTTTGTGTATGTTCTAAGTCCATGAAGGCCCTTTAAACGAACTCTCTTGAAAAACAAGCAGTTTCTTCAGCCGCTCCAACCCCAACTGGTTTTCACAACCAGAAGTTATGAGTCTTTTCTTCCCAGGATTGCAACCCTGGGCTGTGTCGTCTGGTCTGGGGCTGGCATGGCTTTCTCCCAAGGTACCCCTCCTGTTTTTCATCCACCACATGTGAATGTGGGAGTGCCCGTTCACTGCCACAGCCTCTCCATGCCACATTGTGTCTCCTTGACTCTCCACCCACACTCCACATCTCTGCCTCTCCTACCCCTCTGAATGAATGTGGCTTCTTTAAATCCTTAGTTGTCAGACTTCCATACTGTTAGATTTTCTGACGGTTCTCGGTGTTATTTGTTTTGAGGTTTATCTGTAATTCTTCTTGTGGTATCTACCTACACCTCTATCTTGACCAAAAGCCCAGAATTTATTATTTTAATTCTGAAGTTCCGCCTGTCAGTTCCACAATTTAGGGGGAAGACTGATCCTCTTTCTCTGCCCTACTCCAACCCAGCACCCAGGCTCTTTGTCTCTCCGGGAATTCTCCCAGAAAGTTGACTTTTCTTCCCTCCATTATTTGGAGTCGTTCAGCAAAAACTTGTAGAGACAAGTGCTCACCACAAAGGTCTCCCTTTATGCTGTTCCACAGGCTTTCTCTGAGAAATGGACTCACCTTGGGCAACTTCTTATTCAAAGGCATTATCTAACAGGGTTATGCCTCCATCTCCTCATCTAAGGTGAGGAGCAGCACCTGAGTCTAATAAGAGCTGGCTAGTGGCCTAAGATGAGATGGGCCATGGGGTAGGAAAACTGCCAAGGGAGAACCTTTACACTGTACAGTAATCAATCAGGTGCCATCAGATCTTCTCTCCAGAAGCTGGGTTTCCAGAGTTAGTCACAGCCAATGAGAGCAGTTGAAGCAGCTGGTGTCCCAACAAGCAAGCTAGGGGCCACCACAAAAAGAGACAGTGAGCAGGAGCCAGGAAGCCTAGAAGGCACAAGGAAGCAAGATAGTGAGGTATGGAAGAGACAGGAAAGTTTACAGTAGTTATTAGCAGGTGAAGCAGAGGAGAGTGACAGCTCCACAAGACCAGTCAAGGCACTTTGCAATGAAAAGAAGCACCATTTTCCCAGCATGACCTCAGTTATCCAGCTGCAAACTTCGTGTTATATGCTTGCTGACTTCTCTGAGCATGTGATAAATCCCCATTGCCCCTGGAACACCAAGTACTTCTCTTCCTCTAACAGCCTCAAACAGTGGGTTTGGGCTCCTTCTCTGAGCAAACCCTGCTTGCCTATACCAGAACACTCACCATCTCCCCCATCCCCAGACTTTGTGGCAGGAATCTGTCCTACTCAGCATAATCTCATCTTCACAGCCTCTAGCACAAAGCCAGCATTCAGAGTTTGACTTCCTTTTAGCCCAACCCTCTACATTATGCCCATGACATTAGCCTAATTTCTTCCATACTTCCTCATATGTCATTAGGCAAAAATAAACACTGTGTTAGAAATGTCCAAATACAAGAACTTTGACTTTCTTTCTACATGCTGACAAATTGTAGGGGATAGTTTAAACTGGAATTACAACTGCCTGGGCCCATGCAAAGAAAACTGGAAAAGACTGTGGTAAAAAATCAAAGCTGTGATTCCTTCCCCCGCACACACCAAGGGTTCTATCCCATCTTTGCATCAGCAAAGTTAGGTGACTATCATGTTCTCCTATATTCAGAAAAATGATGGAATGATCAAGCTTTAAAGTACTCAAGTTAAGTATAAATTGCCCAGTTTGGGGAAAAATTTTTTAGTTCCACCATAGCCATTCTACACACACACACACACACACACACACACACACACACAACTACAAAAGAGTTGATTCTGTAAAACTCAGCAACTGTGAGGATGACCCTTTCCACTGAACATGGCTGATGGCAAAAAATAAACTCCAGCCTTTGTTTTCTGTCAGAGATGGCTCCATGTACCAAACAGACAGTTTCCAGCTATTTTCTCTGAAGGAAGGCTTCTTCTTCTGTTTTCTTCATAAAATGTCCTGACTTAGTTGATTGCCAATGTCTGAATATAGCATATGTAGGTTTACTTCACATGGCATTTGTATACATTATAATAATCTCAACTGAATCTCAACTTCAGAAACTAAGATTATTACGGTGAGATTAAAGTACATATACCCACACTTCATTGTCACTGTCTTTCCCTACTTACCATTAACCACAGTGGGACAGTAGATCACTCTCCAATGGAAACCAACCATATCATCCAAAGGCAAGAGAAGTAGAGGCATGACCTCTCACGACAGACCTCTATGGTTATTTCCAACCCAGTGTACAACCCGGCTGATGTTCACACCAATATGGTCCTATAGGCATGTCTGTGGACCACATGTATACCCAGCCCTTCCTCTCCCACTCAAGAGAGTACATTAAAATGCAAGAATTTAAGAATAGCATTATTAGAGGGGCACATTCTGGAATGCACTGTAATTTATCAACACAGTAATTTATTCAAAAATTTGATATTTCAACTATTATTAGTTAAGAAATTCTTCCCCACATCCAATGTGCACACCATGGTTGAGAACACTGACTTCTCAGACACTGTAAGATGTCTGCCACTAGAAATGTTGGTGTCTGACAAGTGAACAAAAAGAATAAATGTCACTGTTAACTGACTCCGAGAAGATTCTAGCACTATAGAAGAAATCAGGACATCTGTTTTTCAAAACACATTCACAAAAATTCCATAAGCTGCAGTGACAATACCAAGTGTATGATTACCCAATATAGGCTCTATCAACCCCAAAGAAAATAAGATGATGCATGGCAACTTAATCATTATTATGAAAAATTTTCTGTGGTTTTATATACTTTCTAATCCATCATTTTTAAATGGGATATTGTTTAATATTGATGTAAAAAAATGAAATATTTCAACACTAAGAGTGGAAAGCCATGTGATTTGAAGAGACTCTATAGGGCACTGGCTTATCCCTATATTTTTTTAATAACATACGTAGCCTAAGAAGAAGAGAGGCATTTTAAAAATGCCACCAAGGTTGTTTTTTTTTGGGGGGGTGGAGATCAATAGCTATTACTTTTTTACTAGAAGATTTCTTAAATGCCTCCCATTGTCTTAGATATTATAACTGCACTCCTAACCTTTCAACAAACAATTAAAAGACCTCTTTCTAAGTGCCTATAATATGAGACAACCTCCAGAATCTGCTATTTCAGATACATGTTTTACAAGCCATCCATTGGCTATGCTTCTATGAGTAAAAAACAGTGGCCTCTAGAAAAAGAATGTCCCAGGATTGGAAACCTGAAAACAGATCAAAGGTTTTCGTTTCCAATGCCATCAACCAACACCAAAGCCTATTTAGTCACTGAGCAAGCAAGGGCTTGGGTTATTTCTTTCTAACTGTCTTGGCAGCAGCTGAATCAAAATCAGGGAGTTAAGATGTTGAAAATCCAGAGGACCATTGGAAGTTTTTCCATTTAACATACCATCTAGTGCTCAAAGGTATGAGCGTTGAGGCTGGGTGTTAGCCAGGATAGACGGAGTGGCGTTAGGAAAGGGGGAGGGGGGGGCAGGACTGTTATATGGGGGTGGGTAGTCATACCAGGAAGGAGAACAACTATCAAGAGAAAGAAAAAGAAAAAAAAGTGGAAGATGGAGATAAAAATGAAGCCAAAGAAGTGCAGCATACTTCATTATCAAAGTTGGGAAGATGATCTAGGTCTGTTCTTCAAACTCCTTGGGAGTGGGAGCAAGAACTCACCAAAGTCAAAGAACTAGGGGAGGCCCCCTGGGTGGCCTAGACTTGGCAACAAAAACACACTAGGCAAGCGGACATTTGTGCAGCAAAGCTGGAGGAAGCCTCTGCAATCTTTCCTGGTATTAGTCCTGTCAAATGACAAATGTCTCTTTTATGTAAGGATCAAACAGTGTCGGAGGCAGTAACATAAGCAAAAACTTCAGTGACATTGATTTTGCATGTTAGGAGAGCTGCTTCTAAAGAGGAACTCCCATGACTGCCAGAGAGGTGCTTCACCAGAGAGCTGGCCGTGCCGCTCGCTCACCCAGCAGCCACATACAGGCCAACGGGAACAAATTCGTCCAGCCCTCCTGACAGCGGTGCCTTGATACTTCAATTACCTGATAACTGCAGAAATGTTTTCCTAGCTGAGCAGGAAAACTTCAAAAGAGCTTAACCTTTTTTTCTTGAGCTTCTGCTAACCTCCCACCTTCTTCTGCTCTCAGGTCTAAGTCTCCATGGTAAGGCTGTAACTGACAACATTTAGTCCCAGACCTGAATTCAAATCCTGATGCCACTGTTTGCCAGAGGCATGACCTCGGGCAAGTTGCATAGATGCTAATGAACTTCCCTCTATAAAACTGAAATATCAAACGCAGCTCTGGCTGGTGTGGCTCAGTGGATTGAATACCAGCCTGTGAATCCATGGGTCATTGGTTCTATTCCCAGTCAGAGCACATGCCTGGGTTGTAGGCCAGGTCCCCAGTTGTGGGTGTGTGAGAAGCAACTGATTGATGTATCTCTGGCACATCAGTGTTTCTCTCTCCTTTCTCCCTCCCTTATCTCTCTAAAAAAGTAAATAAATAAAAAATTTTTAAAAATCAAATCAAACTATTTGGAACACACGGGTACTATGATGACTCATTATAATGCCAATAATAGTAAGTATATAAGGATTCAGCTTACTCTAAAATCCTGCATGAAAAGTACATTTCTTCTCATCTAAATGTTCACTACCTCTTGAGCAGGCTATAAGTAGCCAATGTATCTTTAGTTTTAAGTAACAATATTCTGCTGTAATTATATTGAGTTTTCGCAAGGGAAAATTGGTGTTTAATCTGATAACATCATTCTCCCAATATAAAAAAATACCCAATTTTGCATATCTCAGAAATAATTATAGATGATTAACATGATGATATAATGTTAATAATAAAAAATATGCTATGGTCAACACCCCAAATTTCCTTATAAGGATTTTTTTTGCAGTGTAAAAATGGCAGCAGAGAATATTGCAAATATCTCTGGGCTCCACTTTACTCTATATAGATCTCTACTAAAGGAACTAGACTCACTTTACTGCATTGGTTCATCAGTCCCTCACTGGAATGTCAGCTCCTATGGGTAACATCTACATCCTAGCCAACTTTGTATACATAATGTCTGGCACATAGTAGGCCAGGATGGGTGGATGGACGGTCAGCCCACCTGCAGTGGCAGGTAAAATAATATACAATCTTGAAAGAAAGTTACTTTATAAGTTTATATTACATTTGTATCAGTTAAGATTAAGCTCAGCAACAACCATCAAAACCTTGACAAAAATGGTTTAATCAAAACAGATGTGCATCTCCCTCACATAGAGGTCTAGAGATGTTTGTCCACAGCTCCACAGAGCCAGGGACCCATGTGTTTAGAATCTTATTGCTCTATTGTATGTGGATTTCATTCCAAAGTTTACATTTTGGCCCAAGATGACTCTGAAGCTCCAGGCTTTATCACTGTACTCCAGGAAGAAAGGTAGCATGGGTATTTAGGGAGCAAAACGGTGAACTGTGTCAAAAAAATGCAATTTTCCTCTCAATATCCATTTCTCCCTTTTCAGTACCGAACTGCAATTTTATTCCAGTTCATTGCCGTCCATAATAAACACTAAATTCCCCAGCCTACCTTACAGCTAAGCACGACCACACGACTAGGTTTTGGACAATGGGATGTAAGCAGAAGGATTGTATGAAATTTCTGGGAAGCTACTCCTCGTCAGAAGGAGCATCGGGCTGGGGCTCTAGCAGCTGTCTTGGGCCATACAGACCAGAGAGTCGTCCTAAGAATGATGAACTAATAAACTAGAAAGAATCTGAGTATGTGAAAACCTCTAGGAAGAATCACACAAGCTCTGGATTGCCAACTCTGAGCACCTTTTATGTGAGAGGAAATGAACTGTTCTCTTCTCTATGCCACTATTACATGTTTGTTTTATATAAAGCCAAACCTAGTCCTAGTCAATATAATGTTGAAGTAATTCCCCCCCACCTTCCTATCTACCAGTTACCAGCAGCATTATTGTCCACCAACTACAGCCAGCACTGAGTCTTCTGTCTCCATCTTAACCTTCCTCATGGGAAGTAGCAAATAAAGGACACATGGCCCATAAGTTGTATTTTTACGAACTATGAACATTTTATAACAAAAGGAAATAAAACAGGAACCATCAACAGTTCTATCCAGCCACTGTGGGATGAAAAAATTAAAAGAAATCACCTTTACAATCACAGAAGCACTTCTGTTGCCATTTAACATCTATGGTTGTGTTCTCAGTGTGTACTTGATAAGGAAAAGAAGATATCTCTGGGTAAATGGATCTTAATTAGCTAATGCACTTAAAACTAAACTCAGCAGGAAAAACTTTGTTGTTATTCTATATCGAAGAAGCAGGTGAAGTTCTTTTTGCTTTTTGCCCTAAAATTCAGTTGGACAGGAAGACTACTTATTTTCCTTCTTATAAATCTTTCTAATAGAAGTTCAAAGCACATACACTATCAAAACAACTTTCTAAATAAGCTAGTGCCAACACTCCCAGGAATACTAAAAATATTTTCCAGGCTAACAGTTGTCTTCTCTAACATTCTATTGTAGATATGCCTAATCCAATAAGCTTAATTCTTATTTTGTGAATATATATATATTCACAAATATATATATATATGAATATATATGTGTATATATATATATGAAGTGAAAGTGTACCCACAATTCTAAAGTAAAGAGGTTTATACGTTGACACCATGGAGAGATCAAGATGAGTAAGTTTTAGGAAGGCGGTGAATTGGTAGCTTCTTTGAACCTCTCTGCAAGGTGATGTCTGGCCTCCAAAGATCACTGCAGGTCACATGGTTGAGGAGAGTTCACTTCTCCTCTGGCGAACAGAGTTTACTTCAAAGACCTAGATTCTTCTCCCAAATCCATTTCCAACATATAGTGTGAATTTGAACAAGTGTCTTTATCTCTTTAGCCTCTTTTCTTTTAAACGAAAATAATACCCACTTTAAATAAATTTGATGAGGTTCAACAATACACGAAAGCAGTGTATAATGGTAAAGGGTTGCATAAATGTATTATCTGTGTGTTTATATTAATAGTGTTTGTTCTAAGTAGTAGAAACTAAACTGCTACGTCGAGCATTTGTGTGTACGTGTGTGCGCGTGCGCATTCATGCCCGTGTAACGTATACAGATCTTCTGCAAGAACAAAACCAAACTGTTAAATAATGGTTAACCTTTGCAGTAGGGCTTTTTTTTTCTTTAAATATTTTAGGTGGTAGCCATGTATCACTTTTAAAGTTAAGAAAAAACACGTACTGTAATTGAGGGTTTTTTCCCCATGATTTAATGGCAAAAGGCCAAAGTCAAGAGATTTAGAAGAATTAAGATATTCTTTTAGCAATAATAACAAGTCCCCCAAATTTAGTCTTGAAGGACCCTGGTGACCCACATAATGCAACTTCAAATAAATGTTAATACCAGGTGGGCCCCTCAATAAAGCATCAAGATTTAGAAAACAAATAGTTAAAATTGCTCGAGGAAGCCCCAGGGTATCCAATACAAGGATGCGCTGGCACTAGGAACTGCACTAAAGCCACGCCACACCACGCCACCAGATTTCCAAGAACCACCTTTTTATTCATGTAACACCCCATCCTTCAAATCTCTATTGAGAAAAACAAAATATGTGGCTTCCACAATTATTCGATTGGCTGCTATTTTCTTCTTTCTTTTTCATTGTCTGTTCTATAAATATTTCAACACTTATACCTAAAGTCCGCCCCAAAATGTGGAGGTGATACACTGAACAGGTGTTAGGCCTTTAAATACTGACTAATTAGTAACCCCCTTCCCTTCCATTCTCCCACAAACTAAGGCAAAATTATTTATCTTTGTGCAAGGTAAGTTACTACCACCCTGTTTAACTGGGGTCTTCAAGTATCCACCATGGATTGCTTTGTCTCCAGCCCTCCTGTCTCATTGGCTCTAAATTCCCCAGGACAGGCACCTAGAGTCCAGACTACCACGTTAGTGGTGGCCACCACCCTAATCTATACACCACATTTCCCTAATGCCACCTAGGAGGCTAGGCAAGAGGAAATAGCCCAGGTGAAAAGAATGCCAGAAAGGCATAGCTGCTGTGAAAAACAACAAGGCAATTGCTAAAAAATTAAAAATGGGCCCTGGCTGGTGTAGGTTAGTGGACTGAGTGCCAGCCTGCAAAGCAAAGAGTCACTGGTTTGATTCCGAGTCAGGGCACATGCCCGGGGTGTGGGCCAGGTCCCCAGTAGGGGGTGCATGACAAGCAACCACACACTGATCTTTTTTCTCCCTCCCTTCCCCTCTTAAAATAAATAAAATCTTTTTAAAAAATTTAAAATGGAACTAACATTTGATCTAGCATTCTAATTCTGCATATACCCAAAAGAACTGAAAGCAAGGTCTCAAAGAGGTATTTTAATACCCATATTCATAATAGCATTATATGCAATAGACGAGAGAGGTAGAACCAACTCAGGTATCCATTGATAGATGGATAAATGGATAAACAAATGTGGTCTATACATACAATGGAACATTATTCAACCTGAAAAAGGAAGGAAATTCTGACACAGGCTACAACCTTGAGGATAAACCCTGTGGACATTAAGCACAGTGAAATCAACCAGTCACGACAGGACAAATACTGTATGATTCCACTTATGTGAGACACTTAGAGCAGTCTAGTTTAAGAAGACAGAAAGTAGACTGGTGCTTTCCAGGGGCTGGATGGGAGGGGAAAGGTGGGGTGTTATTGTTTAGTGGGTATAGAATTGGCAAGATATAAGGAGTCCTGGAAATTAGTTGCAAATCTGAATGTACTTAACACTACTAAGCTATATACTTAAAATATTGTTAAGATAGTAAATTTTATATTATGTACATGTCACCACAATTTTTTTAACCGTCTATGTTCTCTCTTGGATCCAAAGCCCCACACATCCATCCCACCTGAGTAGAATTTTAAGAAGGTTTCTTTCAGGTGTAATGTTCTGTTTCTCGATCCTAGGTGGTGGTTACATGAATGTGGTCACTTTGTGATCATTCATCCAGCTGTATACTTAGGGTTTATACTTTTCTGTAAGGTAGACTGTGATGTTTTAAAGTTTAAAAAAAAAAATTTAGCTCTACTTTGTTATCCCTTGTCTTATTCATACAATCCTTGGTCTCACAAGGTGATGAGTTCCCGATGGCATCACAGAGACTAGTAGACTGCTAGGCTTCTATTAAAATCTTCATATTTGCCTATTGACTTCACTGAAATTTGGAGATCCAGTGATATCAGGGCAGTACACAGGGCAGTGGGATAGTTTTCCAAAGCCCTTCAGTAAAGGGAAACAAAAAATTCCTGACCCCAAAGCTGAAAGTCAGTAATATAGCCATAGCAGTCAGCACAGGCTCACAGACAGAGGAAACTCAGCTCTGCTGAAGACAACCCACACCCTGGGAAAGTAACACACACGCGCACATATACACATACACCAAAAACACAGTGTCAGTAGGGCTTGACTATTGACTCCCCATGAGAGGGATTAACATGATGGGGTAGCCCCGGCTGGTGTGGCTCAGTGGGTTGAGTGCTGGCCTGCAAACCAAAGGGTCGCTGGTTCAATTCCCAGTCAAGGCACATGCCTGAGTTGCGGGCCAGGTCCCCAGTAGGGGGCGCATGAGAAGCAACCACACATCAATGTTTCTCTCCCTGTCTCCCTTCCTTCCCCTCTCTCTAAATATAAATAAATAAACATCTTTAAAAAAAAACATGATGGGGTAAAAGTTAGTGCCTATATTGAGAAGTGGTCTAAACCAAAATAGATTTGCAAGTGGTGAGCTCTGTTGAACCCTGTGATAAGCCTATAATAGCTGATTCTCAAGAAAAGTCAAAGTTTGAGCTAGAGATCCTAGGTTTTCAAAATGCTGATGACTACCATTTACTTCAAGAAACACAAGGGCTGGCCCCAAAGCAGAAGGCCTGGAAACAAAATATCCCCAAAGGGTAAGCTGGACCCCATGAAACCAAATAGGAAGGGGTCAGTTTGAACCTCCAGGTGGAGAAGACCTTTGAACTCTTAGCCACTAAGCCTAAATCTGATCTAATGCACTGGAAGTTGGGGAGTGGGGTTGTTTCCAGTTCAGCTATTTCTTTTTTTTTAAGATTTTATTTATTTATTTTTAGACAGAGGGGAAAGGAGGGAAAAAGAGAAGGAGAGAAACATCAATGTGTGGTTGCCTCTCATGCGCCCCCCACTGGGGACCTGGCCCACAACTCAGGCATGTGCCCTGACTGAGAATCAAACTGGCAACCCTTTGGTTCACAGACCAACGCTCAATCCACTGAGCCACACCAACCAGGGCTCAGCTATTTCTACTCAGCTACTGTCCAGAGAAGAGTTCTTTCTGGCAGGGCTGGGCTAGCAATATCTAAAGCACTCCAAGAGAAGCAGGAAGCCTCTCCCATGCTCTGCTGTTGTCCCTCTGCACATGATTGGAGAGGGAGGCATGGAATGGAGGAGAGCAGTAGGCGGGTTTGGTGCCAGGGAGATGACTAAGGCCTGATACAAATATCATGTGTGTGCCGGACTCATGAGACAAACAGGTCTGGAGGCAAATGGGTGTCCTAGTGATGGCGTAGGGAGGCCATGCAACCCCCGAAGCTGATTAGGAAAAAATGTACATTCAATGTCTAGGTCAGTTTAAGATGGAAGGTGAACCAAACACCCTTAGTTCTCATTTTTTACTCTCTGTCTAGTTTTCCCTTGTTTGACAAATCAAACAGAATCCCAAAGGAAAGCATGAGAGGAGGGAAGAGGCCTCTTTCTCCAGACCAATTTATGGCATTCTGGATGCAGCTTGAGTCTGTCAGGCCAAAATGGTTAGGGTGGGCTAATAGAGTAGAATTACAGCTTCCTATAATGGGGAAAGTTAAATAGACAAGCTCTTCTACCCTGAGGAGAACGAAGCAGAGGTCAGTGCTGCTGGCTTTGAACATGAATGGCCCCTTCCCCTCCATTCCCTTTCACATGTGGCCCGGCAACAGTAGCAGACAGATGCGACACAAAGACAGACACACCTGATTAACCATGAATACAACAGCTGTCGTTTCCCCACCACCGCCACTACCCACCCACACCCTGGCTCTTTCCGCTTAGTTTTTTCCCTTTCTTTCAGCTAGTGTGAGGAAATTAAACCTACCATTAAAACCCAAGTTAGTGGGAGGGTGTCAGCAGACGGGCCTTTGTTTCTCTGCTCACAGACTTGTAATAGGTACCTTCTGACTTGTTCTTTCATCTGAAGAAGAGTTGCGGCCTACTGCTGAGCACTCAGTCAACCCAAAACCTGAGACCCGGAAAGAGAGAGAAACAGAGAGAGAGAAAGGGGGTGGGAGGACCAGTGGTGGGTGGGGTAAGATAGCACTGACTCAAATGAGGATGGAGAAAGTGGATGAAAGCAGCACAACTTTGTGTGTACCTACAAGTTTCTCTCTTCTCCTCCCTCCTCCATTTCATTCTCTTGCCTCCAGCCAGCCAGAGTTCCCTGCTGCTGAAAACACCGCCCTTAAGACAAATTGGCAGTCATGAATTTACTGATAGGAAGTGGAACTCAATGCAGCATTGTCTCTCTGCAAGAATTTACTTATTTTGCCCTATTCTGAGCTGGCCTTAACAAAGAAGAATCAGGGCAGGTGTTATTTTTTCTCTCTTAGGTAGCCAAATCCTTGTGATCAAGTTAACTCCAAGACCTTGAGAATCAGGTGCAGGAGGAAATCTAAGTGTTGAAATGCGAAGGATTTCTAATGACATAAATAAAAAGAAATGTGAGTGTGTGGGTTTCTACAAATCTATGAAATAGTAATTAGAACCTCAAGTGTGATCTCTGATTTTTCTTCATTTTTTTCATTTCTTTTTTTTTTTGGTCAGTTTTGAGTTAATCGTTTGACTTTTGTAAGCCTCAATTTCTATTTCTTAAAATGGCTCTCTCAATTGTCCAAACAGTCCCTTAAGTGGTTACAAAGAGAGACTAATAAAATTTATCAGAAATTATTCAGCAAACACAAAGCCATCTAACGTAATGGGGTGATAACTGGGTAATTTAACTCAATCTCCCAAAAATTCGTTATTTCCCCATGAGTGCAAAAATAATGGAACAATTCAAGCCTGTCATCTGAATGCTCGCTGTTTCTAATGAAGCCCCACTGCCTACTTCTGACTTCTACTAATAACTCATGGCAATATCTTGAACAAAACAATCAGGAAGAAATCCACCTGAAGGGCCTAGAAAATTTTGTTTCGGTTAACATAGTAGAAGTCCCAAGAGCCATGTTTGTGTAGGACATTGGAATTTGCTCTAGAACACAAAAGTAGCTTCCAGTGGCTGGTAACTTTGGCTCATTATTCATCTAACTGATGAATAATCATATCCACTATCAAATCCATCTAGGGGATCCACCTCAGCAATTTGCAAAGACCATGTTCACTTTGCCATCAAACCGTCTCCACAACTCTTCTTCTAGTATCCAAATATCTCCTTCTCTTACTTCACAGAGCCCACAGTTTAAGCAGAGTAAGCCCGTCTGTTTTCAATTCTTAACTTTTCACACATGGCAAACGAGTGGAACTTTTGAACACTGCGATCATCTGGCTGATGAGCAAGCTGTTTTCCATTTCTGGCAACAAATACTTCTGGCTTATCTTGACAGGAAGAAAAGAGATGAAAATATACTCTGGTTGGATATCATTGGTAACATTTGTCATCTTTGCAGCTAAAAAAATAGCTTAGAAAAATTTTCCCTTGCTGTTGCAGAAAATGGCAAAAGAATTGACACTATTGGTGAGATACTGAGTAAACTGAATTCATAAAATAGCCTAATGTGATCTTTTTTATAACAAACTCAGTGTCGCGTTGTGAAGTGGCATAAGGACCTGACCAGAAGTAAGGATCTGTGGGGTCTGGACCTGGATCTCCACTAGCAGACTCAGTCACTTTAAAGGCTCGCTTCATATATCTGAACCTGTCCCCCTCTGTATTATTAGTTTGCTGTGGCTGCTGAAACAAAGTAAACTGGGTGGCTTAACCAACAGAAATATATTTTCGCACACTTCTGGAGGCTAGAAGTCTGAGGTCAAAGTGTTATCAGGGCTGGTTTCTTCCTAGGCCTCCTTCTTTGGCTTGCAGATGGCCATCTTGTCACCATGTCTTCACATGGTCTTCCCTCTGTGCGTGTCTGGGGTCCTAATCTGCTCTTCTTATAAGGACACTAGTCATGTTGGACTAGGGCTCACCCTAATGATTTCATTTTAACTTGACTACTTTAAAGACTATCTCCAAATACAGTCACATTCTGCGGTATTGGGGATTAGAACTTCAACATAAGAATTTGGGGCTAACATAATTCAGCCTATAATATCCTTTGAGAGACTCATTCAGCTGAAGAAACCCACATCTATCTCAACTCTGATACAGTTTAAGCCTGGACCCGTAAGCAAAGAGAGTGAACTGCTCACATGGCATCCATGTTGCCGTGATTCACTCCCAACAAAACATGAAGTAAAATGGATGGGCATGTTGTTCAAAATCAAAGAAGTCCATCTCACGGATTCCCGGAGCTGTATGAATAGCGGCGTTACCTCTCCGAAGAATCAGAAAGACCAGTAAATGAAATGACAGCTGCTCTGAGTCGAAAGTATCTTATGACTGCATTCTCTCACCCTCATTCAGTACACCCAGTCACCAAAGCCCTTACTAAAGGGCTTTCCCCCCCCTCTAACATTTAGAAATGGCAAAGAGCAAAGGAATGAATCATCAAAAAGGCAGAACAGTCTTTCTATGACTCCTTTACCTGAGCAAAATCATTACTTCCTGAAAGAGTAAAAAGAAAAAAGTAACAGAAGATGACTAACACAGGTGACTGAGCTGATGCCAAGAATTTCAGGACAAGATGAACTTTAGAAACAGGAAAGGTTAAATGCTGAAGTGAGGGCGGATGAACACATTCCCTTGGGGGAAGAAGGCTGGGGGTAGGAGAAAATTGTGAGTAAGAAGCTCCCAAAAAAGACATGTGTGTGCTATTTACTTAATATTTCCACCAACGTGCAGCTGTGGGTTGGATAGGATGAGTCTAAGTACCCTGTGACGTGTATTTACAAAGGAACTGGGTGGCTTTATTTCAAATGACAACTTCGTACTCTTATTCATCACCCCTCTGAACTCCTGTTTGCGGCCCTGCTACTCATCAGTGTGCCTGGCGCAGCAGCACTGTTTAGTCATGAGCCATGTGCTGGCAGTGGCTGGGAAGTGATGGGAAGGCCAGGAGCTCATGCCGACAGAGTTCCATGGAGAAGTGGCTCATGATGGCATGTTCTCAGGTTGACTTGTGTCTCCCCGAAAGTATGTGGAAGTTCTAGTTCCCAATATCTCAGAAGGTGACATTATTTGGAAATAGGGTTATTGCAGACATAATTAGTTAAGAAGCCTTCCCTTCTGCTCACTATAAAGCTTTCCCACTCTTCTGCCTGCCTTTGAGTCTCTGCCAGAATACAAGTCATGGTGGCTGACTCCCTTGCTAGAGCAAGCTCTGACTAAATAACCTTTAATTGTCCATATTTGCTGGGTATGTGTTTATTTCAGTACTACCAAACACACATAAATTCTATGCTAGACTCCTGGAGGGTAGGGGAAAATACAAGGACATGTTAGACATGGTTCTTATACTTAAACTTCCAAAATATTTTTAAAGTTTGAAGTCCTTAAACTTTAAAACTTTGAGATTTGAGATAAAATGCACAACACAAGAACAAATACCAAAACAACTAAGCAAGTAATTAAACCAGTCAGGAATAATAAGTCTCACATGCCAGTTCTAGACAGTGGAGTTTGGAGAAGAGAGATTACATTGGGCTGAGGAGCTCAGATAGGAACTATACTCCAGTCCACGGAAGAAAATTATTCTAGTAACTGCTGAGATGCTCCTGCTCACATGGTTGCCTAAACTTGAGAGTCTGTGGGAACAGGAAGGAGCCCTGGTAAGAAACTTACTTTTTAATGGCTACCTTGACTGTCACTTAAAGAGGGATTGGTTAGGAAGGTTTTTCCTTTCTCTTCATAAGCTCCACCCCTTCCCTGGGTCAAACTATAGACAGGACACCCTTCCTCAGTTAGCCTCATAGTTGAGTTCACCCATGTTCCCATTCCAAACTCCCTCCCCCAAATTCTGAGCTACCCACCAAGAATAGATCTTCATCCACACCAAATCATTGTTGAAGGCCAAGCAGAGGAGCCCTCCATGAAGCTGAGGTTTTAGGGAACCCAATAAGCAGCACCCCTCTTCCTTGCCCACATTCTAAACTAATTAAGAGGCATAAGAATTTGACATATAAAAGAAAAATATCATCATATTTTTTCACTGACAAAATCTTGTTTGTAGACTCTGAGTTCAGGTCTGTGGGCTTGTTACTACTGTACCACTGAACTGGAGTCACCTAGCCAGGGCCAGATGGTGCTGGAAGATGAGAAACTTTGCCTCACAGGAAGCTGCCCCTTAAAACTTAAGGCTTGAAGGAGCAGGGAATGTTCACTTCTCCAGGCAATTCCCAGACACAGAGGAGAGGAGATGAGTTGCTTCTGCTAGAATGACCACTCTCCTTTTTCCCAGCAAGGTGGAGAGAGCCCAGGGCATCTACCCAAAGGAAACATGTCCCCTAGAAACAAGAGCAGTGGGGAACAAATGTTTCCATGTAACACCTACAACAGGCAGGGCTGAGTCTCTGAAGGGTTAAACCCTCTAATGCACACACACACAGCTACCAATGTTGTAGTCCTGCTTTATAGTTATGGGATTAATGACAACTTTTAAGTCTGAGGAGAATGAATGCACTCATGGAGGAAATCCCCCAAGGGAGCGATTGCTCACGTCATGGACGAGTACTAGAGGTGTAGGCCATAAGTTAGGAGTCCTGAATTCCTGTCCTAGTAATAGCATTAAGTGGTTCTCCAATTTATTCAAGGTCACTTGCCTTCCAGGTGTTCCGTCCTCAGTTATGCCCTGAGGATCATAGCACCTGTCCTGAGAGTGTAAAAGGGCAGGTAAAACAGGAAAGGGTCACTGAATAACTCCACTCCACTTCACAGAGGCACTGAGGTAGTCCCAAATGTAGACAAAATAGTTTTCTTAAAAAATAGAATGAATGTGGGGTGGCCTTCTGTCGCCATTCAAAACTTTTTCAGGGGGATCCAAGAGGGCTGTAGAGTAGTTGAAAGCTCCGCCCACTTGCTCCCAGGCCTGGACCAGTCTTGCAGCTAAACCACAGAGCAATCAACTCAAAAATCGAGCTAAAAGTGAGTGAGAGCATGTGTGAGTGAGTGTGTACGTGGATGAGTGTGCAGGGCATGTCTGAGTGGGCAAGAGCCTGCCTGCCTGCAGGGCACTTGGGAATAGGTGGCCCAAGTTCTCCTAGCAGAGCAACTGCCACTGCTGCTGCCCAACCCAGCAGTTCTGGCTGCTCAGATTTGGGGTGGGAACCACTCTGAGGAATTTAAAATATCCTCCTTGGGAGGACACCTCCACAGTGCCTGCACCTTGGTGCCCAGATGTGTGTCTGTGCCCTCTGCCCTGGGCAGGGCCATGCATCCTGCCACTGCCAGGAGCCAAGATCCTGGGACTCTGGTCCTTCTAGGGAAGGGGCTGCCGCCTTTCTGACCCTAGGTATCATGGAAACTGTGAACAGGACAGAATCTGACTGAAGAGGTTGTGGCTGGGCTCAGGAGCCACAGCTCTGGGGGTGGAGAGAGATGGCCAAGGTGGTGCTGGCTACAGAAACAGTGTGGCAGGAGCAGGCCTGCCCAAGGTTGAGTCACTGGAGGGAGCAGTGAGAGCACCCCACCACCACCCCATGTTATAGTATCACTGCAGGACTCTTCCCAGAGCCATCCGGGAGAGATCCAGAGAGAAACTTTATCTAAAACTTTCGGAGGCTATGGCAGGCTGTGGCCAGCACTGACCATGAAAGATTTTGTGCTTTTTGGGGAAGGGGAGTATGCAGAGAACAGGTCCTCTCCCTGCTCTGACCCCGGCTCCTTGCCGCAGGTGGGGGCCACAGAGAAACTCTTTTAAAAGAGGAGCTGAGGCAAGGCTCAAGACTCAGCAGGGATCCTATTGAGCTGGTGTGTATGTACGTGCATGCTAGAGGCTCAAAGAATTCAGAGTGGTAGAGTCATGCTGAAGGGACTGTAGGATACAACCCAGAATGAGCAGGGGACTGTACAGAGTGGAGAGTTTGGGACTAAGTCTCCTGTGAGGGTGGCAAGCTGGGGACTGGAGTGGTCAGGAGCTGAATACCTGAGATTCGTTGCAGCCAGGCACGTCCCCTCACAGTCAGGTGTGCCCAATCCCCACCTGTGGGATTACAGGCTCTGAAGATTAGTGAGGCCAGGCTCAGGAGCCCCCTGCTGGGTGCATATCCACAGGAGAAAGAAGGGAAATCTGTGAAAAGGCCCTTTCTGCCAGATACTACAAGCTACACTGTTCCTTAGGCCCTGATTCACTGAAACCAGTAGAACAGACAGATTAGAGACAGATGAAACAAGGGATGTTCAGGGCCCTGCCCACCTCGGTGCCTAGACAGAGCTACTTCTGCACCAGGCAGAAAAGAGTTGCCCCTTTTACACAGATTGGCCTTTCACAGGAAACGGAGAGCTAATTCACCAGAAAGAATACATTATTGGAAAGAATCTGGGACAGACCAAGACGTGTGGCAAGAGGGTAAGGAAACACTCCCACCATCTTCCCTGAAAAGTGAACAGTGCCCCCTGGGGTGCCCCAGGGTCCCCACCTTCCCGATCTCACAAGAGGCTCCCTCCAGAGACAGGTGGAGAAGGTACTGGCAGTTCTCTTGAGTCATTAAATGAACCACTCCTGGGCTCTGGGCTGATGGAAAGCTGGCAGGGCAAAACAGTGGGGACCAGCCAAATCTGAAGGAGACATCCGCAGAATGTGGATCACTTGTCCACAGCCTGTCTTGAACAGGCTGCCTAGAGCCAGACTAGGACACCATCTGACATTACCAGGGCAGATCCAGGAAGAGAAGACAGTAGTAAACACTGTATTCTACTGAGACGAATTCCACCACAGTCTTCTTCATTATTTGAGTGATTTTCTCTCCTGCATAGCTTTTTAACATTCACTTCTTTTCCTTCAAGTTTGTGTTCATTATTTCACCAATTTTTTTATTTTAGTTATTTCAAATCTCACATTTTGCTCCTCCCTTCTCTTACTCCATTTTACCTTCTTCCTTTGTTCTTATTTTTGTTTTAAATTTTATTTTTCCTCCGGCTACAACTTGTTTCTATTCTGCACTATTACTCTTTCTCCCCCCTTCAGTGTCTCAAAACCGTTTTTCTTGTCATTAGTCATCTCACGTTCTTTTTCCTGTTCTTAATATACCCTTATTCTCTCTCCACCTTTATCAATTGGTTGGTTGTTGATAAGGTGGTTGTTGTTGCATTTCTTCCAGTTTTATTCTTAGATCCTCACTATTTTTTATTTCAAATCTCAAATTTTACCATTCCCCTCTCTGACCCCATTTTGTCTTCCTCTTGCCCTTTAATTGTTTTCATGTTAAATTTTACTTTTTCCCTGTATTAGCCTGGTTTTCATCCCTCACTCTTAGTATTTCTTCTCCCTCTGTCCTCTCAAAATCACTTTTCTTTCCTTTAGACATCTTATAAGCTTCTTTTTTCTTTCTATTTTCCTTCTTATTCCCATTCCATTGGATTAATCTTTGCTCATTTGTTGTTGATATTGCTGTGATGGATCTTTTTCTCCAATTTGGTTCCTATGTTTTTAAATTTTTTTTAAACCTCATACTATACTCTTCCATTTCTTACTCCATTTTGCTTTCTTTCCCCCTCTTTAAAATTACAATATAAATACTATTTTCTTTCTTTCTTCACCTTATTTCTGTTGCTTACTCTTGTTATTTCTCTTCCTTCTACCCTCTCAAAATCATTTTTCTTTCAGTTAGTCATCTCATATTCATTTTTCCATTCTTATAATAGTCTTAATCTCTTTACACCTTTATTAATATTTGCTCATTTGCCGTTAATAGTGTGGTTGTGGGTGGAGGTTATTACTGTAAGTGTGGGTTTTGTTTTCTGTGTTGTTTTGTTGTGTTCTGGCAGCACCTGTACAATAGCATACAAGACATGGTGCATGGTCTGACCCTCAGGCAGCCAGCCAGAGGGAAGAGCCCACCAAAGAACGACCCAACAATAACCAAAACCCAATTACAACAAAAGAGTCCACATAAATGGCATAAAGGAAATCCCAAGAGCATCCAGCTCAGAGACTGCACCACTGAGTCCCACAGATCTCCTACAACAGAAGTTCATACCACAAAGATAGGGAGTCAGAGCAGATCAACATAATATGCACAAACAAACAAGAAGTGTCATCTAAAATGGAAAGACAAAGAAACAACCCCCAATCAAAAGGAAAAGCAGAATCCCCAGAAAGAGTGCTGAATGAAATTGAGTTAAGCAATTTATCAGACATTGAGTTCAAAATAATGGTTATAAGGATGCTCAAGGAGCTCAGTGAGAACTACAAGAAACTCTATGGAAGCTACAAGGAGCTTACTAAGAACTACATCAGCATGAAAAAGGACATAGTAACTGTCAATAAGAGCCAAGAGGAAATGAAGAATACAATATCTGAAATAAAGAACACACTAGAAGAAATTAAAAGCAACCTAGATGAAGCAGAGGATTGACAGCGAGCTGTTGGACAAGGTAGAAAAAAAATCCCAGACAGAGCAACAACACTAAAAAATACTAAAAAAAAAAAAAAAACCCAAAGAGGGTTTTAAGGGAGCTACAGGACAACATGAAATATAATAATATCCATATCATAGGGATACCAGAAGAAGAAGAAAAGGAACAAATCATAGAAAACCTGTTTGAAAAAGTAATAAGAGAAAACTTCCCTAACTTGATGAGGGAAAAAAGTCACACAAGTCCAGGAAGCAAAGAGGGTCCCAATCAAGGTGAACCCAAGAGGACCACTTCAAGACACATCATAATTAAAATGACAAAATTTAAAAACAAAGAGAGAATCTTAAAGCCAGAAAAGGAGAAACAAATAGTAACATACAAGGGAGCTCCCATAAGGCTTTCAGCTGATTTTTCAACAGAAATAAGCCAGAAGAGAATGGCAAAAAGTATTACAAATAATAAAAGCAAAGTAAAGACCTGCAACTAAGACTACTCTACTCAGCAAGAATCTCATTTAAAATGGAAGGCAAAATAAGAAGTTTCCCAGACCAAAAAAAAAAAAGGCTAAAAGAATACATCTCCACCAAACCAGCATTGCAAGACATGTTAAAGGGACTGCTTCAAGAAGATGCTTGGGGGGAGGGGGGGCGCATAGGATAAAGGGGGAAATGGCAATGAATAAGTTCAAAGAAAAATGGGCAAAGGCTCTGAATAGATACTTCTCAAAAAAGGACATACATATGGCCCATAGACATATCAAAGGATACTTAACATCACTAGCCATCAGAGAAATGCAAGTTAAAACCACAATGAGTTACCACTTCACACTGGTCAGAATGGCCATCATTAATAAATCAACAAAAAGTGCTGGTGTGGATGTGGAGAAAGGGAAACTATAGGGGGCTATTGGTGGGAATGCAGACTGATGCAACCACTGTGGAAAACAGTATGGAATTTCCTCAGAAAAGTAAAAATGGAATTGCCTTTTGACTCAGCAATTCCACTGCTGGGACTATACCCTAAGAATCCTGAAACACCAACTCAAAAGAATCTATGTACCCCTATGTTCATATCAGCATTATTTACAATAGCCAAGTGCCGGAAACAGCCTAAGTGCCCATCAGTAAATGAGTGGATAAAAAATCTGTGGTACATTTACACAATGGAATACTATGCAGCAGAAAGAAGGAAGAAACTCCTTCATTTTGCGACAGTGTGGATGGAACTGGAGAATATTAAGCTAAGTGAAATAAGCTGGATGGTGAAAGACAAATACCATCTGATATCACCTATAAGAGGAACCTAATGAATAAAACAAACAAGTGCAATAGAACCAGAGACATAGAAACAAGGAACAGACTGACAGCAACCAGAGGGGAGGAGGTGTGGAAAGAAGAGTAGAAAGAAGGGAAAGGGACTAGTCAAAGAACATGCATAAATTCAAGGAACATGTATAAATGACCCACGAACATGGACAACAGGGTGGGAATTGACTGTGGGAATGAGAGTTGGGCTGGGTGGAGGAGAGCAAAGGGGGGGAAATTAGGGCAACTATAATAGAACAACAATAAAATATTTAATAAAAAATTTTGATTAAATAAATAAATAAATAAATGAGAACTTTTTCAGCACTAGGGAATTCATCCAAGAGAAGACCACACAAAGTAAAACAGTAGAGTAGTCCTTGAATCTGAAAGCTGAAGGGCTGGATATTACTGACTCCATTTGGGTAGCACACAGCCAGAGCTTATAACACATTTATGATTAGTTACACTGCTAACTCTGAAACATGGGACAGATTCCTCCTCCCCCTCAGGGAATCTCCTTAGGATCAGGAAACCAGAACACCCCTACTCCAGGAGTTATTCACCAGAGAATGGTAAAAATGTGAAAGGGCATCTAATTTTTCCCCCTGCAGCTTCTTAAAGAAAGCTAACTATTGTCAGATTAGCCCTTGGTCATGACTTTTTTGTAACCCCTTTGGCAATAAATTGGCCTTAGACCTAGTTTGAAAAATGGTGGGAAAAAATAGAGAAAAGGAGAAAGTAGGGTTAAGGAAGGAAGGAAAGAAGAAAGGAAGGTTACTCTTGCAAATACAAGACAAGAGGAAAGGTAAAGTGCAGATTTCTTTCTACTTATCATTGAAATTTCTCGAGGTACCCCTGAGAGTAGCTGCATGGGACCTCGAAGTTGGAGCTTTGTTTATTGGGGGACACATAGAAAGGATCAATAGGAAATGTAACTTCGGTTGGAAGGATGGAGAAAGACCTGGGTTACTTCATTTGTCTCACTCAATTTCTCCACCTGTCTCCCTACTATCTGCTTCCCTTTCACTCATTCATCACATACGAGGGTCCCTCAGAGTGCTTGCAGTCAGGTAGGGGAGACAGTAGAATTGTGGTCTGTTACACCATAATGAGAGAAGAGCTAAAGCAGATACAGGGCATCGGAACAGCCCAGAGGATGGGGCTCTAACTTAGGGAATGAGGTAAGGGATCACAAGAAGGTGCCTCATTGGGCTCCTCAAGAACAGATTTGTGTACAAGAGGCTTCCTGGAAAGTATTCACTTGCCAGGGGGTATGGGAGCAGAACTGGGCAGAGGAAGGACACAGTTGCCAAAGAGGCCTCAGCTAATGCCTCAGAGAGGCTGAAGCTGTGACTAATTGAGGCAAGTGGGCTAGGCCTTTGTGCCCTGCATTTACCGCTCAATAGATGTGGGCACTCCCTGGGGAGGGGCATGACCTCAGGCAAGGCTGCTCCCTGAGCCAAGGGAATTCCAAGGGAAAGATTCATTTGTGATCCAGCAACAGGCATCAGCCTGATGGTGGGGGGAATGAAGGGGAGAGGGGCAGCACACCACAACTCCCATTACAGGAGGCTTTCCAAAAGAGAGGATCTGAGCCTCATTTTGGAGTTTGCAAATAGTGACAAGGAGAGAAAAGTGTCCTAGGCAGAAAGAACAGCAATGTGCCAACACAAGGGACCTCCAGGAAATATTGTCCAGGTGGTAAATCTACCAGTAATTCAGCACACCAGTGAGACCAGGTGGAAGGCGGGGCCTAAGGGTAAGCAGAGGGAAAGATGAGCTGAGAAAGTAGGCACCCAGATCATAAAGACCCCTGTTTGCTGAAGAGTCTGGATTTTATCTTGGAAATAAGGGAGAAGCCAGTGAAGAATTTTCAATATTGTTTATACAGTTGTTTTCTGATTTATACTCACAAAGTTTGGAAAATGATTTAAGTACAAAGGAGAAAATAAAATACATCCATAATTCCACTGCCCAGAGATAACCATAATTAACATTTTGATGGTTTTTCTTCTGGTATTTTCTTATTTATAGTTGTCTGTATCTAGACAGAGAGAAAAAGGTTTCAAAAAATTGGACAGATTATACCGTAGGCACAGTTTTGTATCTTGCTCTTGTGACTTACATCATAAACACCTTCACATCATGAAATGTTTTTCAAATACATGATTTAAATAATGGCATAGAATTCTATTAATTGGATTCAACAAATGCTTTTCTTACTATTAGACAATTTGGTTTCTTTCCAGATCTTTGGTTGCAACTCTTATCCCTAAGATAAGTTCCCAAAAGGAAGTCATGGGGTTAAAAGATACGAACATTTTAAGGTTGAGAACACCAATGTAGATTTAGGAGATAAAACTGGATGCATAGAAATTGCTGATTTTTATTTTCTTTGTGTTCTGTTAACTTACCTCTTTGTCTTCAGTGGAGAACAAGAGGAGAGATACAAGCAAGTAACAGGGATTTGTCAAGATGATTCTGAGGTTATGACAAGCCCAGGGGGATCAAACAGATGCTCTGACTCTATCTCTGCTGCAAAGATCACGGGAGGTTGTGCCTACTCACCACATCTAAACCATAGTCTGTCCTGGCCCTCAACCAATTGGAATATTCATATTTCACTTTTTCCTTCCTATCAGAAAAAATATAAGTGTCCTAAGCCTAGCACTGAATGACCTTTAATGTTCCTCTTCCTGCTGAAATTCTCTGATTGTATCTCGGCAGATGTTCCTAACAAGGGAACTGTATTATCAGCCCCGCTTTCAACATAGTGCTCCTTCCCTGAAGGCAGACTGACGGAAAAACCTTTAGGCCTTCTATGGACATAACAGAAATTGTCCCAAAAGCCCTCAAATTTATCTTTGTTTGTGCTACTGCCTATAAATTACTTTCTCATGGGATATGTATGTTTTGAATTACAGAAACAACCCTTCCTTCCCCCACTGGTTGCCAGCCCTTCCCCAGGCTTACAGAATACTTCTTTTTGATGTTCATATCCTAATTTTAATTCAGCTGTTATGTTCTGTTGATGGTCCCTGGAGCCTACATCAGACATAATTCTAGGCAATGGGAAGTTAATTTCCGGGAATGTGACCAGTTCCGTTCGTTAGGACCCTTCTGACAATGAGCTCTCTCTGAACAGCCTTCCTGACATGTGTTTATAATCACGTGGAGTTATCTCTATGTTGCTCAAGTTGCCTTCCCTCTGAAGTGGCCCTTGGGGTAGTGCTCATTCATCTAGCCTGCCCCTGGTTTTGTTGTTGTTTTTTAATCTAACATCTCAGGAGGCAGAATGGTCTAATGAGAAAAAAGCATTAAATTTGTGTCAAGAGGTCTAGATTCTTCGCAGAGTTCTGCCACTAACAATCTAGGCAACAGAGAAGAATTTGCCTCCCATCTACCCATCTCTCGGAGTTGTCATAAAGAAAAAACAAAGTAGTATTCTTCAAAACAGAAAATAATGTGTATGCTTGCCTAGATGGAAGTGGTATTTTATTGCAGTGATGTCATTTATACAAACAGAGCAAGAAATAATACAGTCCACAAAGAAAATATCATAATTCAAAATATTTATTAGGCCCATCAGAAACAATAGCAGGCACTTGGAGAACAGAGAAAAACAGAATACAGTGCATACAGTGAAGGGGTTCAGAGACTAGTTGGAAAACAGACACAAGAACCAACATTTGTAGTGACAATAAGCACCTTAATGGACGTTGGCATAATGTGGTCTGGGAGCACAGAGAAGGAAGCAGCTAACCCTGCCTGGGAAAGTCATAGAAAATCAACAGGTGATATTTGAGCAAAGTCTTGAAGGATGAAAAAGACAATGTCTAGGCACATAAATCAGAAAAGAGCTTTACTTACGAAACCCCCAAGAAGAAACACAACACAACCTATTCAGAAAACCACAAGTCTGTCAGGGTGTGAGGATACAGTGTGTGTGTTAGGATGTAGCAAGGCTGAAGTCTCATTCTCCTGCTGTGAGATGTTGTATTTGTCCTCTGGGCAAATAGAGCCAGTGACATGCTTTAAGCATGGCTATATTAGTCATGGTCCAGGCAAGAAACACATACTGAAATCAGTAATTTAAGAAGAGATTACAGAGGGATTATGTTCAAAGGTGTGGGCAGGGCGCAGGGAAACATGAGAGGGCCTGTTGCCATCCTTAGACCTGGAAGGGTAAGGGGAGGAGCAGGTACTGGAACTTGGAAGTGAGAGTCATGTGGAGAGGGCTGTGGGACAGGAGCTGAGAGCATTGGTTAAGGGAGGCAGCCAGTGTGCAGTGACCTCCAGGGAAGGAGTGAAGGAGATAAATGCCCCCCTCATTGTTCCCACCCCTTCAGTTCATTAGCGTCCTCCATTGGCCAAACCCACCAAGAAGCCAGAGGGCAAAAGAGCTTTGGGGGAAGAAGGCAGGGAGGAGGATGGTTCTAGAAGGACAAATGAAAGCTATCTAGCAGTAGGCAAGTAATACCAGACTAGAATTTCATGAAGCTCGTCAGCAGCAATATGGAGAAAGGAGCCAGGGAAGATATGGGAGAAGTAGGATATAATCCAGGTGAGAAATAATGGGGATTTGATAACTCAGGGATGGCAGCAGGGAAGGATGAAGGGATTCAGAGAATGTTTAAAAGATACATCTAAAAAACTTGATGGTTACTTACTGGTATATCTCAAAAATCCTTATACACATACAGTTCATCAGGCAATAAATAAAACCACAAAGAAATAAGGTGATTCTGTGGGAGATAGCCCGTCATTTCTGATGTCTGAGACCCATCTTTCTAGAAGTGGTTTGTTTTGATGGTGGCTTCAGTCCTTGTATTTAGAAGCCACGAACCTATGAAAGGTGGTTCCACTCTTGTCAAATATCTCAATATGTATTCACCATTCAAAAAAATGTGTCAACTGTAGTGGGCTCAGCAATGGCCCCCAAAAAGATATGTTATGTCCCAGAACCTGTGAATATGCCCTTATTTGGGAAAACAGTCTTTGCAGATGTAATTAAGGATTTTGAGATGAATTTATCCCTGATTGTCTGATGGGCACTAACACCAATGACAAGTGTACTTACTAGATAGATAAAAGAGGAGACCACATGGAGACACTGAGAGAGGGACATGTGAAGATGAAGGCAGAGGTTGGAGTAAAACAGTCACAAGTGAAGGAACTCCTGGAGTCACCAGAAGCTGTAAAAGGCGAAGAAGGGTTCTGTCCTGGACCTTTCAGACACCTTGATATTAAACTCCAGAAATGCGAGGGAATGAGTGCCTGTTTATTAAACCATCTGGTTTGTGGTAATTTGCTATGGCAGTCCTAGCAGACAAATACAAAAACAAACCAAAGAAAACCATATTCTGATGGCATGTCTAGGCTGTACACAAGATGAGTCCAAACGTCAACTTTATTTTTTTCCTGTGTCAAACCCGTTTGGTGAACTGCGGTAGTGTTTGGCTGAAAAGGTATGTGTTTTAGGTTGACTCAAGTCAGGTAGCAAAGTTTTTAAATTCCGTGTTTACACCTCCAGATGTGCAGAACATTATGTAACATTCGAGGCACAACCAGGTGAAACCAGTTTACCTGTAGCCAACTTCTGAAGTTCATCAATATTCATCATTTGTACCCAATGCCATCTTGCCAAGCCACCAGATGAATCTTTGGTTCTGGTCACCATCACCCTGACACACACCTTTAACTTCAACTGCTAAAATGTTTGCCCCGAAAGAAAAACACAAGGACAACATTTACTTATTTGATGTCACACATTCTAAAAGCTGCAAGTGGCCTCAATGAAATGAAGTTGCATGAAAGGCATATCATCATAGCCGTCTTGAAACATGCTTCAAAGTGGTACCAAATAGGTTAATATCAACTTTAATTTGCCAGTTAAGCTTCATCCCTTTGTGAAAGAACTTTTGAAACACTCTGGCATATAGAGGGATAAGAGATTGCTAGAGAATGTTCCAGTTTGTAGCTTGGGTATGTACATGGTGGTATCACTGAATAAACCAGAGATCCCAGGAGTAAGAGAATGTTTGATGAGGTGGGACAAATTGATGATGGGTACCATTTTGAACATGTTGAATTGTAAGATGCCTGAGATCACAGGTCTAGATTTCTGGTAGCAATTTGAAATATGTCCGAGCTTAGGAGTGAACTTTGAGAGGACATTCCAGATCTTTGCAGTTTTCCCTTGAAAAAGCAGAAATTATTCTTTTTTGATATAGTTCTTTCTAATAACATTACTTTATAAATCAAACACACAACCTATTTTCACTTCTATATGACTCAGGGATTTGTTCTTTCTTACCAAAAGCAAGATTTCCATTTGAATACACCTTGCCCCCGTGCAGCCAATTGACCCTATTTCTAGATCAGAGTGTGCCCTTGTTAGTCTAAATCCCTAAGGGTAATTCCAAGCTCCTTATTAGAGTTGAAAATTGGCCATGTGACCCAATGCTGGCCAATGAGATGGAGGGCAAATAGGTTTCTGGGAAAGGAGAGCCTTTGTTTTTCTGGAAGAAGTAATGGAAACCAGCTCTCTCTCACTAACTCTCACTCTCGGACAGAGTAAGGCAGCACCAGCACAATGCTACTGGCAATCATCCTCTGCCCACAAGGAGAGCCAGCCTTGGGATCAAGTCAACATTGTGTCCACAGAGGTGGAGATAACCTAGGTTCTATGATCATGGATCGACTTCTCCTAAACCAATGTATGTCCTTATCACTTAGGCCACTGTCACATTTCCTATTAACTGTGAATGCAAGCACTCTAACCCTGACCAGTGTCTTCTGACACTTTGTTCCTAAATCAAATTATTACCCCAGACCTCTCCTAGTGAGGCTCCTGTTACTTGTCAGTTGTCATTCCTCAGTGACAAATGAGACAACATGTGTTCAAGTCCCTGGCATGGAACTTAGCACACATTGGGCACTAGGTAAATGATAGCTCCTGTTGTTTTGCCCTGCTTCTCAGTTGTGACCACTCTCTCTCCCAGACCCCGCCACTCTTTCTACAGTGCTTTGTACACTAGAAGACAGTTCCCAGTAGCCCTCCAGATGGTTGAATGGTGAGCAGACTCACTGCTCAGAAGAATTGTAACGGGAAATTCTGTGCTTAGGAACACCAGCAAGTGAGCTGCCTTCCTTCTTAGACTGCCCATGTGGCCATTCACAGAGATTCTTACTTTTCAAGGGATTCAGATATGGTTCAGTAGGATCAACACCAACACCATTATAAGCTCAGTGAAATTTAGTTTCCGATCATTCAGAGCTGCTCAAGATGTTTCACACATGAGTCATCATTGCCAGTATCAATTCTCACATTGCAGATGTGCAGTAAGACTGATTAACAAAGAATTCTGATTACTAGAACACTCACAGTATTACCGAAGGAGACACCAAGAACTCAGACCAGTAACTTCTTTTGAAAAAGAGACTGTTGGGTTTCCCCTCCCCTTTACTGTGAATGTCTTAGTTTTGGGATTTGGCCCATCAGAAGCTGCACAAATCCTCATTTAGAGCAGTTTCTCAAACTTTCTTGAGTTACCACACTGCCCTAGAATGGTGTATTCTATAACATATCCTTCAAAACCTTCTAAAAATGGTTTTGTTTTTGTCCTTTTGCCTTAATTGGCTAAAATTCATTCAAATTTGACGTGTGACTCTCACACGCATCTCATGAGACACTTGAAGACACCTTGGGATATTGGAAAAACAAATGTCAAAAACTGGTCTGAGAAGCCTAGCCTGGGTGGAAAATGCCCTGCTCATCTTGCTGGTGACTCACTTCTGTGACTCAGTGCTTATCACACAGCACAGCAGCATCCACTGGGCCTGTCTGTAGCTCACCTTCCTCTGCCTACCTGGGGGGGAAATTAGGGATTTGTTAGACAAGGTATACAAAGTGCCTTCAGTTCTTGTGGACACAGGTTATATAAATACAAAGCATTATCATCTCCCAGGTGTTAAGGAGCATTCAAATGTAGGGGAGGGAGGGGAGGGAGGGCAAGGAGTGAGATCTTACTTGAGCAAAAGTCTTAACTAAAACTCAATGCCCCCAACACAGCCAAGACCTAGAAACTTGAAAAAATGGACAAGATTCTCATTGTTACTTTACCTATTAAATTCAAAATTTATCACAAACTTAAAAAAAAAAATACTGATGTGCCAGTCCAAACTTCTATTAAATCCCCTTTCAACTCTGAAAGACTGTAAAGTATCCGGCAATGTTTTAATATTTACACTTTCATTTCTCTGCCATATAATCACCTCAACTTGGACTTTATGCAAATACGTGAAATCTTCAAACATAAAAATGAAGCCAAGTTACTCACAGAAGGGAAGCTCTGTGTCAACCTTCATTACTACATGCCAAAAATGTCAGACACATCCAGTAATTTACTAGAAGCAAGATAAAACCAGCCCACCAGTGCCCAGGAGTTCCCTCTCAAACACATGCAGGGCCAACAAAATACAGAACCTTAAACTCATTTGGAAAATGAGCCTGTGAATTTTTTTCTTGAGCAAATGCCACTGGGTGACCCCGCCTTCAAGTTAAACAGCTAAAACTCAGCTTGTTCTGTTTCCCTTGAGCACTGAGTTCTAAAGGCCACTAGTTTCAATAAATTTTGCCAGAAATAACTTAAAGTCTTTCCTGAACAGACACCAAAGCCCTTGTAATGATGTAGTCATTTCAAATTAACATCTTAACTTAAAATAACTCAATTTGATTTTTGTTTGTGGTCAAAATTTATATTGGAACACCTCTGTGGAGGTGAAAGCCAGTGCGTTCACCCCAGGCAGGGCATTTACTAACAAACATGAGTTGGAAAAGGAGGTTTAAGTCCAGATGTCAAAAAACCAAGGCTGTTTCTGAAAAGAAAAGTTTATCTACATTGTCGATCACTCTGGGCTGAACTTAAGCCTTGCATAGGCAAAAAAACCAATGGGTAAGTCTTGTTCTTCCAAAAAAATGTTCTTTTCCTGCAAACATCAGCTAGAAAGTAGCAACCTGAAAGAAAAATATCAAAAGAGAGAAAAGATTACTGGTAAGCCAAAAATTGAAAACCAAAATGTTCTTCCGTGTAAGTACATATTTATGTCATGGATACTAACTACTCAGCAATAAATAGGAACCAGCTATGAATACATTCAAAAACTTGGGTGGACTTCAAGAGCATTCTGGTGAATGAGAAAAGCCGGTCTCAATAGATCATATACTGTACAATATCATTTGTGTAGCATTCCGAAAATGGCAAGGTTACAGAATTGAGTAACAGATTAGTGGTTACTATGGGGTTAGGGATGGTGGGTGAGTATGATTATAAAGGGGTAGCATGAGCGAGATCTCCATGGTAATGGCATAGTTCTGTATTTTGATGGCTACAGGAATCCACACATGTGATAGCATGTCATAGAATTCTGTTCACACATTGTACTAATGTCAATATTCAGGTTTGACACAGAACTATAACTATGTGGGAGGTGACCATGAAGGAAACTGGGTGAAGGGTACCCAGGACCACTCTACTGTCTTTGCTATCACTGCAACTTTTTGCAAATCTATAATTATTCAAAATGAAAAAGTAAAGAAAGAGCAAAAAAGAGTGAGGGAGGATGTAAAAAAAAAAAAAGAAAGAAACAACTTGGGATGAATACAGACAATCCCAGAGATGAAAGGTGACAGAAAATAGTTGGAGGAAGGGGCAGCAAGAGTAAATACTAGAGGTTACAGTCAGGCAAGCTGACAACCAGAAACTGTTTGGATTGTAAATTGTAAATGAACTCTGTGGACACAGGAGGGGAAAGATCATTGAACTGTTACTCCTGCATGACAAGGGTAGAAATGAAGCACCGTGAGCAAGAAGACAGGAAGCAACTGTGGCAGCAGTAGCTGCAAGAAGGTCCAGTGGGGGTTGGGAGGATGGGGAGGGGGTGGATATAGCAGCTGATACTGCTTAGGATGTGACACATATCAAATGAGAAAAGAAGGATAACTGGGGGAAATGTCTGACCTAGAAAGAAATATTAGGAAGGAAAACACAATAGAAATTAGTAAATTGAGAAAGAAGCCAAACTCTGGGGCATGAGCAGAATGCTGCTCCAATAATGATGAGTCGATCAAAGAATACATAGGTGGGTCAGAAGAGAAAAGAGCTCACTCAGGTTTGGGAAAATGACAGAAAGCAGGTTTTCAGGGAAGACAAATAATGAGCAGCAAAACACAATGACCTCTGGAAAGGCGTTCCCTACATGGGTCTAAACACCAATACATCCTACATTTTTCAAATTTATTTATCAAATAGCTTTGATAGCCTAGTACATACATATCAGGTATATATCTAGACTGATTTTCACTTCAGAAAATATGACCTTAATGACCATTTTCTTGTAAAAGTAACAAAAACTTCAGGAGGGTGAATTGCTGTAAGGGAGGAAAGGGTTTACAAGCCAAATTTCAGCAAACACCTTGCAGTCCCCTGAGGCTATGGACCATATGTAAAATCAAAAATGTCCTCAAGAGCATAAGCAACAAATAATATTAAATAATATTAAAATTTAGAAACTAATACAGTAACTTTAATATATTAGAATCTGAGATTTAGTTTGATCATAATGTAATTCTTATCACATGCTGAAAACCCAAGTTTATGATCCCTATGAGAAACACTGGGAAATTCCCGAGGAGGGCGGCCCCTAAAAAAGAGAAGAAAGAAAGATGGTTGACCACTCTTCATGAATAGAAAAGTTAAAAAACCAAAACCAAAACCACTGGTTTCTATCCCAGCTTCTAGGTAAATATCAACTGAGAATTCTTTGGAAACATTCACTCAACAGTGAGGAAAGAACTGAAGTCATCCCCAAAATGTGGTTGGACGGGAACCCGTTTCTTTCTGCTGCCTCCAGGCCCAACCTCCAACCTTGGATAAGGAGTCAGTCAGGAAGGAACCTAAAAATTAAGAAACACAAAGCACATGGTAAACTTCGCCAGATACTAGTACCCTGATAAATTATGTGCCAGCAGCAATACAAAGAAAATCCGTTTTCTTAACAGTTTGACACAAATCTCTTGCAAAGAGCAGAGACATGCATTTTTAGGAAGAATGCTTTGACAAAGTTGGTACGGTTGGGTACCCAGAGCCTGTGGGTGGCTGGTGCCAAGGACTGAAAGAGGAGAGGAAAAGTCCATATTTTCTGCAAAAGTAACATGGTGGGGAGAGAGAGAGAATTCTCAAAAACAAAGAATTTGAGAAGCTACTTTGTGGAGCATTTAAAAGACCCAAAGACCAACAGCTGAGAATAGAATTGGAAAACTGGGAAGAGACATCTCAGAACAGTTTGGAAAATGAAGTCTGAGCATTGCGAGATATAAATTTCCTCTTCCGTGTTCCTTATAAAATCTTCAGTAAAATCTGCATTTTCTACCTGGTGGAGTGAATTGTCATTGGGAAGCCTGCCTCAAAGCTGCACAAAAGCAAAAACATAGGCTGTAGTGCTTATCTTTTCATTAACTAATAATGATTTAATTTAAGATATGAAGAACTTGAGGAAAACAAAGCACAGGGGAAGAAAAGAGAGGGGTGGGGAGGTTGTAGGTAGAGTATCTTCTTTTATGAATTTTAAAAAAATCCGTACTTACTCTTTCTTGGTTTTCAAACAGGCTCTACTGAGAGAGGTACAATCACCTAAGGGTTATTTATTTTTAGGCAGAGGGAGAGGGAGGAAGAAAGAGGGAGTGAAACATCAATGTGTGGTTGCCTCTCTCACATCCCCTACTGGGGACCTGGCCCGTAACCCAGGCATGTGCCCTGACTGGGAATCAAACTGGCAACCCTTTGGTTCACAGGCAGGCGCTCAATCCACTGAGCCACACCAGCCAGGGATCACCCAAGGTTTATCATGTGAGTATTTTCTTGCTCCTTCCCACCAAACCCTCAAGCAGCTTTAAGCATCACAAAGATCCTTTTATGCTCTATGTCCTTCTCCCCTTCCAGTATTTCAAAACTTTCCATCCTCCTCAGAAACAAATGTGGATAACTTTAAAATGATTACACGTATTTCTGTTGCTCAGTTGCTGCTTCTCCCTCTGGGTTACTATCTGATTATAGTTCTTCTCTCTGTAAAATAGTATGGCTGACTATTATCACCAGGTAATCTCTTTGCCATTGACTTAAATACTGTTGGCCCTTCTAGGAAGTTAAAAAATGGAAGTGAGTCTGTGTCTTTATCCCTTTGCAAATAAATTCTATCACAGAGACAGACTAGATTCTTGTTATTATTTACACCGCATCCAGACTGTAAGTTTCTTTTTGAACCAAACAGTAAAATAAAATGCGATGCATGAAAGCAATAGACTGATCTGTGTTGGTGTCATTGCCACACACATCTGTGAAACTGGAGAGGCAAGTTGGCAGAGGAACTTTTCAACACGAGACAGCAGGCTGGGGAGTGAAACCAGAACAAGTCTCCGAGCAAGAAAGGCCTGTTCTTCAATCCTGGCTCTGCCCTTGCTCCTGGCCACTCTTGAGAAAGTGTCTTAACTGCTTGAAAAGTAGGGTAAATGTTGCCTTACAGATAACAAAAACAATAATACGAGAATATAGCTCCTTATCCCCAACCACACAAATATCGATTGATCAGGAAAAAAATTGACACACTGCCCCCCAGCTCATCTATTTTTTACTCTAAATCACTCATTTTAATGTCCTCTCTCTGCCACAATGCTGCTTCTTGTTTTTTCCATACTTTCTTCCTACAGTGAATAATTATTCTCAGAAGAAACACAGCTATAATAATTTGCTATAGTAGTCATGAGTGCTCGAGGCACCCTAAGTGATGCCATGCCACCTTCTTAGGCGAGGAGAGATGGCAGTGTTGGATGTTATACAGTGTGGATACTGAGGCAGGAACAACCCCATCAGATCAGGCAGTTGATTTCCCCCCATTTATCAAACAGGCCTTATGTTCCATGTTCTCCCACACAATACCTCCAAAATAATCTTGGTAAAATATCTTTCATCATGAACTTCCTGCTCAAAAATAGGTTGGTCATCCAATCCACAAATATCTATTGATTGTTTCTCCCAGGCTCTCCCTCAATCATCGGCAAGATGATGTTTGCTCTGCCCAGCAATAAAACACTAAGGCAAGTGCCATACCCACAGCCATTTTTTCCTGTCTGAAAACTGTCTTTTCCAGACTCTCCAGCTTTCTCCTGTGCCGAAACAGGAGCTCTGATGTCAAGAAGCCATCAAAAAAGGTTATAGATAAAGAAAACCACTAGAAACAATGTTTAAGTATTTTTTGTTTTTCTGTAGTTCTTGAACCAAACTTTTTGTGTTAGCACCATAGTCTCTCTCTGGTTGGTGGCCATTCTTCTCTTGTTCTGTTTTCTCCAGGTCTGACACTGTTTTGCATCTCCCACAGCTGTGAGCATAGCACTTGCAAATACCTCAGCTCAGTGGAGATATATTGTCTTGATCTGATTTCTCCTAGGATCCCAGTATTTGATTGGTCTTTGGCTCACCTGATGGGTAGAGTTGCCAGATATGGCAGATAAAAATATAGGATGTCCAGTTAAACTTGAATGTTAGATAAATGGTGAAAATTTGTATATGTTCCATATAATATTTGGAGCATATTTATACTAAAAAATTCATTGCTTCTCTAAAATTCAAATATAAGTAGGCATCTTGTATTTTATCTGGAAACCCTACTGGCATGTCACCCAGAATTGAGCTAGGGAGTAATCCATATACTCAGTAGGTGAAACTTGGACAGCAGAGATGGCTTATGTACAACAAAACTCTGATATCATCCCTGACTGTGGGAAAGACAGAAGGGGAAGGAGGATACACCAACTCTGGCAACTTAGGACATAAGAATAATCTGTCTGGCAAAGAGAGCTTTATCCCAGTCTGCTGAATCAAGGTGGCATGGCATTTTAGTGATGGTACAAGGTGGGTAGGGCAAAAAGGTGTGATAGTAGAAACCATAGCAAAAGAGTGTCATAGAGCAACTGCTGCCCTCCTAAGAATGTGAATTCCTCCACACAGATCCCCACTGGCTCTGCCTTGAAAACATGTCCTAACTCAAGGTTGAGTGGAGGAGGCAGGGAGTATGATCCAGTGGGCTCCCTAGAAAGTTGTTATTGCCCACTGAGCCAACCCACTCCCCAGAGTCACAGCCTTGGGTATTTTTAGACAACAGGAAAATAAACACCCATGCCCAGAATTTAGGAACCTCTCCAGAGATTCTGGACAACTCTTACAGTAGTCAAGAGAGTAGGCAGCCCATTTTCTACCTAGCAAATCAGGGTACTTTTTCCTTTATAATGTGATTTCTGGGCTGGAGAGACTGTTAGGCATCCTGAGATGCTCTGTAAAAATGCAAGATGATATTGTATTGTATTAATGTCACTTAATGGTAGCTGTCAATGATAGTGATGTAATAAATATGGAAAAGGAAATTACTGTAATTGATTGACAGTCTGGAATCTTACATATTTGACCTAATGAGAGAAACCTATGAGTAGCAGCTTCCAGTGCAGGCTATTAATGCAAATGATATGCACCGTCCTGCTATGCTGAATTATGCAATGGCATGTGAATAGAAAAAAAATATTTCACTGACATGCTGATTAGTATATTAGGAGAGTTTAAGAAGTTTGGTGCTAAAGTAGGTGCCATCGTGGTGTTATTAATTTAGTTCTGAACAAGACAAACAGCTCCGTGCAGCCATCAAAATTACTACATAAGTCTACAAGATAACTTTGTCAAGGCTGATGGGAATTTACGGGAAAGTCTTGTGATATGTGGAAGGAATTAGCAAATAGATAAGGAGCGCATCATTTTTCTAGAAAATCACTGTCAAGGATTGAAAACCCATGCAGAACCAGACACGTGCTAAGACATCTACAATGTCTGCACGATCACTTCCTCAGGTGTTCAGAAACTTGTGAAACTTAGAACCAGATGTGGGAGGTCAAGGCAACAACAGGGACAAATAAGGTTTAGGGCTGCCTTTGGAGAGTCCATGGAGATTTAAGTACTGCCCAGGTACCACCAACAATAAAACATTCCCTGTGGGCATGTGCTTTCTATGGGAAGGAGTCTGTCAGGGTAGAAGAATAGATTGCCAATTACTAGTGGGTAATTACTCACACATCCCAAAAGCACACAGCTTTGAAAATTCCTTAGTCCTAAACTCTCGACTCCTTGCATATGTCAGTCCTTAATTTGGATCAACAGGGGAAATGCCCAGACTCTTAACTCTGTATCCTACAGCTTCCTAATGGTAAATGGTGATCGGAGCTCACAGGTATCCCAAATGTCTTCAAGTTGAAAAGTATTGGGATGGAAAAAAGAAATAGAAGGTCTCATGAACTTCAGTTTTCCACTAGAGGTCTGGAGAGAGTCTTAGGTCAGTATATAGATGAAATTTTTATCTAATTCCACAAAAGTTCTTTAAATACATTTTATGTTCCAGGTACTATGCTATACCATGGATATACAAGCCTGCTTCTGTCCTCATGGAGTCTACAATCTAATGGAGGAAGATAAGGGGTGACAATGACAAGAGATGTGAAGAGTGTTACAACACAGGAAGCAAGCATATATGACAGGGGGCACATTTAGTCTGGGGGACTAGGGAAGGTGTCATTGAGGAAGAGGTGTTTAAGCAAGCATTCTATGAATATTGTTTTTTGAATTTTAAAGATCACGTGGTAACATTGTCATTGTATATACTGATGCACATATTTTCCTTTTCAAGTAATCCAATTCAAATTAAAAAGTGAGTTGATTCAGCCCTGGCTGGGCAGCTCAGCTGGTTGGAGTGTTGTCTCATACATCCATATACCAAAATATCGCGGGTCCAATCCCCAGTTAGGGCACATGTCTAGGTTGCAGGTTCAAGTCTCAATGGGGTATATACAGGAGACAGCCAGTCACTGTTTCTCACATTGATGTTTCTCTCTCTTGCTCACTCACTCTGTCTCTCTGCCCCCCTTCCTCCCTTTCTAAAATCAATAAATATATCCTCCAGTGAGGATTTTTTAAAAAGTGAGTTGATTTAAAGAAAATATTAAGCAAATAATAGTGCAGTTGGTACTTGAGTACTTCACAAATTATGACTTTGGTGCCTAAATGACTGACGTTTGGGAAACCTATATGAGGGGAAGGTGAGAAGAAACTTGAGGGGCTCCTGGGAGGGAGGGACCTCAGCTCAGGCAAAAAGTTGAAACAACAAAATGGAGGAAAAGAAATTGAGAAAGAAGTATCCTCAATGTGCTTTTACACGTATTATTTCACTCTTTCACCATCACTGGTCCCCTGTAGTGTAATGTATTCTCATCAGATTTTCTTTAGAATAATTGAGGACTTTGCAAGGTTAAGTAAAACACTAAAGGTCACCCAGTAAATTAACTGCAGGGGTAGAATGACAAGGGAGACCATTTCTAGCCCAATGGAGAACTGCCTCTTGCCTCCAAAGTTCCGAGTGTGTGGGCAAGATGGAAAATGAAACTTCACACTATAAGGCAAACTAAGTGAAGGAGGGGACTTCAAAGGGAAAAATAAAAGCTACAACTGGCTTGACAAACATAACGCTGTTTTCATTACTGTATGTTGTTTGAAATGACTCAATTTCTAGGTCCTTGTAGAAGTTTGCTGAGTATTTGTTCTGTGTCTCTTCAATGAAGAGATAAGCCCCTAAAAGCAAGGATGCCACACTGGGGAAGCCCATGTCTCATTCAGCCCAATGTCTGGCTCTCACAGGGACTCAAAAGGGCATTCCATGGAAGGTGGACTTGTCCTTCCTAATGTCAACTTCATAGTTGGGTTTTCCCCACCTGTCTTCCAGTTATTCTGAGAACTCATCAAAAGGCAATGAGTCATCCATTATCCATGAGTTCTACCACAGGGAAGCTAGTTCCATTTTCCAGTCTCTACCATTCTAGGGATAATGAACTCTACAAGTCTATACCTTGCTGTATGAAGCAGAAAGAATGCTCCACCAAATGCTTTTCCAGGAATTGTACACTCTTGTTTTATGGTCTGAGGACAGGATGCAAAGTCCAGCTGCTGTTGAATTTGCTGCCCTACCAGTCAGTGCCTTCACATATCTCCCATCAGATTTCACCAACACCGTCTACTTCACTGTCCTTTTCCTTCCCCATTCCTTCCTTTTGTCTCTCTCTGACCCCTAGGCTTTCATGGATTCCTGCTTCAGGGCTCATGATTCATTCCTTTCATCCAATCAACATTTCTATATGAGTGCCTACTATGTGCAAGGCTCTGCTCTAGATCCTAGGTATACAAACACAGTCCTTGTTCTCACAGAGTTTATGTTCCAGGGAGAGGAGAAAAACAAATAAATTAATATGATTTTTAAAAAATCAAATAATGATAATGCTCTCTATGCAGGAATATTTTTAAAGACTGATGTGAAAGTAAATAAACAAGTAGGAAATTTCCAGCCTGGGAAAGTCTTTCTGGGAAGATCACATTTAAGTTGAAATCTAAACCATGGGAAAAGCAGGTGGGGAGCATTTCAGGCAGAGTAACAGCTTGCACAAAGGCCCTAGGCTAGGAGGAAAGAAGACAGGTTCATGGAATTGAATGAAGGCCAGTGTGGTACAGTAATTCTCATTGGGGCCATTAGTGTCAATATTGTATGGGATACTTCCATGCCCCTTGAGGATTTCTAGAATTCTTGGTCTCCCCTGTATTTAATGCCAATAAAGCCTCTGGTTCTAACTACCATCCCCACCACCACCACTTTTCCCAATGCTGTTTGGGCAACCACAGTGTCGCTCCAGTCAGGAGGCAATAAAACACAGTGGGTCAGGAGTTCAAGGGAGGGGTTGGGGGGAGTGCAGTGGGGGGCAGATAGGAAGGTGAGCCCAGATCACACAGGCCTTATAAGCAGTTGTATTAGCTTCCCGGAGCTGCTATAACAAAGCACAGTAAACTGAGTGGCTTAAAGAACAGAAATCTGTTCTCACAATTCAGGAGGCTGAAAATCTAAAATTGGGATGTTAATAGAGTTGGTTCCTTCTGAAGGCTATGAGGTTCTTCCTATTTCATGCCTTTCTCCTGCTTTGGTCCCGGGTGGCTTGTTCGTAGCATTCTCCCTATGTCTTTACATTGTCTTCCCTCTGCAATATGCCTGCCTCTGTATCCAAATTTCCCTTTTTATAAGAACAGGAGTCATATTGGATTAGGGCCTACCTAATTGGTCATTTGAAAGACCCTATTTCCAAGTAAGTTCATATTTGTGGTACTTAGGACTTCAACATCTTTTGGGGAGGACACAGTTCAACACATAACACAGGACAGGCAATGAGGATTTTATTCTAAGTGTAACCTCTTGGAGGACTTTAAGCAAATGAGTGATATGATATGATTTCTGCTTTCAAAAGATCACTCGAGTTTATATATTGAGAGTGAATTATTTGGACAAGAGTAGATGCAGAGACACCAGAGTTAGTACAGAAATTTAGGCAAAAGATGATGCTGGCATGGAAACAGGTATGCTATTAGCTGTGGTCAGGATTACATAGCATCTAGCCAGGCATGGCCTCTCAAAGAACTGCACCAGGAAACTAGGTGAACACTCACCTGGGAAATGGCTGCTCAGTGAGGGAAACCTACCTGGGAACAGCCCACCAAAGGAGATCATTCAGAACCTGAAGACCATCGGCCTTCAAAAGAGACCAGAAAATGACTTGCATGGGTTTTTGACTGCATAGGTCAGAATTAGACGGACTTTCAAGCACCCCTCCAATTGCAGGGGCATATAGGGCTAAAATTTTCCACACCATAAGTCAAGACAAGGAACTGCATCTGTCACCTGACAACTCAGGCCATGAGAGGGCCATGGTGCCCTGGCCTCCTCATCGCTGTGTTCCTCTCTCTAGCCCACGACCGTGTGCGCCAGGGCTGCACACTGCCACTTCCTTTACAGAGCTGTGCTGATACGCACCTCCTCCAATAAATGAATATTCCCACCTCGGTGAACAAATGAAGTTAACACATTGACAGTGTGGTCTACTTCCCAAAGTTCGCATGCTGACAGATTAAAAAGCTGTGTCAACATGGCTTTATATGAACAAATATTGCAAGGCAAAAGCCTTTGTTTGCTTAGTTTTCCTTTGTTTCCCTGGTTTCATGTAATGTCGGTGAACCCACCCTGGCACCCATGCAAGGGTAGACTGACCATGTTATATCAGCCTGGCCGGGACCTGGGTATGTGGAAGTGGAAGCGGGCTGGAGCAGTCAGTATTGGAGTCAGTCGCTCACCCTTGCCAAACGACTCAGCCAGGAGAGCAACAGCAAGGTGAGTGGGTGTGCAGTTTCTCCGTTATGCAATTTGGGGTGATGACATGGCTGTCTTAAGAAGCACTTTTAAGTGCCTGAGTTTTCATTTCAACATCAAAGGAGGAAGACGGCAATAAAAGGATTGAGGGAGATGAGAACTGTTTGGCAACTCTTCAAAAAAACCTTTTTTTAAAAAAAGATATTTTTTAAATCTTTAAATAAGACACTAGTCTGGACCTTGATTCATTCTCCATTCCCATGGAGGCCTATATACAAATAGTGATAAAGGGCTGAATTTGATTCAATATCACTGGATCGCCAAGGGTCAGGGCTTCTCTAGAGCAGGGGTCAGCCAACCACGGCCCCAGGCCAATTCTGCCAACCACTTGCTTTTGTATAGCCCGTAAAGTAAGCAATTTTCTCATAATTTTAAATGGTTGAAGAAAATCAAGAGAATAATGTTTTTGAAGTACATGAATCACACACATTTCATGGTACACAAAAATTAAAATTATATGAAATTCAAGTTTCAGGGTCTGTAGGTAAAGTTTTATTGAAATATAGCCATGTTCACTTGTTTACATAGTACCTATGGCTGCTTTTGTGATACAACAGCAACGCTGAGTAATTTTGTCACAGACCACACGGCCTGCAAAGTCTAAAATGTTTGCTGCCTGTCCCTGTACAGAAAAAGTTCACCAAGTCCTGCTCTAAGAGGTGTGGGGAAGAAGCCTACTGGATCCTGTTACATGGTCTCCCTGCATTTTCAATCACTCCCCTAAGTCTTCATGAATTACTGTTTTATTCATTTGAAAATATATATTGGGCTCCTACTATGTGCCACGCACTGTGCTAGGTCCTGGGGGCACACCTGTGAACAATAATAGTCTCTCATCTCAGAGCTTGAGTCCAGCCAGAGAACAGATATTAATCAAATGGTCATCCAAATTCAGTGTATTAAAAATGATAACCACAGCAAGTGTTTTAAGGAGGAGGCACATGGAGCGCAAAGTAGGTGAATTTACTTCCTGCTCTGGGATATCAAGTAAGGTATGCCCAAGTATAGATTATGATTGATTTGGGATTTGTAGGAAGTGTTGAAGTTAGCAAGGAGAAGGCAGAGCGAAAGATCAACTTTTTCAATTTCTTCAGCATACCTGTCTTACTTTCTTCTACCTGTTATTGTTCCTGTGCCAGGATGGAGCGACAGAAGCCCAGAAAAGGAGGAAAATGAGAAATGAGGTGAAAGCACAGAGTTTGGTTGTGGCCAGGCCCTGCAGATACTTGGAGGCCACCTGAAGGATTTTGTCTTTACCCTAAGAGCAGTGGGAAGTTGTACAAGAATGTTCTCAGTACTATCCCCATTAGCAAAACTCAGGAAGCACCTAAAACAGCCATGCACAGAAGAAACAAATTATGGCGTATTCACACAATGGAATATAAAGTAGTTAAAACAAATCTACTATACTTGCATGCAACAGTATGGATGAATCTTAGCAAGATATTATTAAATGAAAAAAGCAATTCTCAGAAGATAACACAGAGAACGCTAAAATTTTCATAATATTTAAGGTAACTAAAATTTAACAGGACACTTTTTAGGAATACATTAAGGTAATAAAACCCTATTTAAATAAAGCAGGGTAATAATTAAACATAAGGCTCAGAACAGTGAGTTAGCAGCATTATGGGATGGAGCTCAGTGCATAAGTAGATGAATGTTCTTGTTAATATTCCAGTTCTTGTGGACAATGAATTCACAGATATTTATAATACTAAACATTTCAAAATTGCAATGAGAAATGTGAGCTAATAGAACGTATATATTGGTCTCTGCCCCCAGTTACTGGCACAGAGCTCCTGAAACCCTGTAATTTCCCAAGTGATAAAAATACTAGGAGCATCTCTTGTTCTAATATTGGTCTTTGACCCTGGTTCCTGATACAGGCTCCTGAAACCCTTGTAATTTTCTGGGTGATAGGAGTGTCTTTTGTTCTAATGATGTGACTGTGTGGGCTCCTGGATGAGGGCTGGTCACAGCAAAGACCAAACCATGATAACAAGCTTGGAATATCCCCAAGTCTCTTAGAAGGAAGAAGGGCTAAAAGTAGAGTCAAAGATCAACCATGCCTACATCATGAAACCTCCATAAAAGCCCAAAAGTATGGAATTCCGAGAGTTTCGAGATTGGTGAGCACATGGAGATGCTGGGAGGGTGGTGCTCCTGGTGAGGACATGGAAGTTCTGTGCCCCTTCCCACATTCCTTACACTGTGCATCTCTTCCTTCTGGATGTTCATCTGTATTCTTTATTATACTCTTTTATTATAAACCAGTAAGTGTAAGTAAATTTTTTTCTGAGTTCTGTGAGCTGCTCTAGCAAATTAATTGAACCTGAGGGGGGAGGGAGTCATTGGAACCTCCAGTTTGTAGCCAGTTGGTCAGAAGCACAGGTACTGGGCTTGAGACTGGTATCTGAAGTTGGGGGCTGGGGATCAGTCTTGTGTGACTAAACCGTTAACCTGTGGATTCTGATGCTATCTCAGCATAGTTAATATCAGAACTGAGTTCAATTCTCAGACATCCCGCTGGCATCTGAGAAGTGCTTCTTGGTGTGGGGAACCCCACAAACATTTTGGAAGTTGGGTTCATGAACCCAAAAGCAAAGCCATCAAAGTAATTTATAATGAAGTAATTTATAAAGACACTGTCTGATCTGCAATTCAAAATAATTTCTCTGGCTGCATTGAGAAGACTTCTGTGGAAAGGGCAAGAGTGGAAGCAGGCAGGTTGGTCAAGAGGCCACTATAAATGGACAGCAAAACGAGCCTCAGACTGGGAAGATGGTGGCAGAGATGGACAGCATCATCACTTTGCTCAAACTGACTTGCTGTCCATTTTTACATTTATGGCCTCTGCATTAAAAAACAGCAACTTCACATTCCATTAAATAGATGGTGGGAAAGGCAGATAGACAGGGAAATAAATTAGGATGGTACACTCAACCAATAAATTTCCAAGCCTCCTCATATCAGATGAATAAATATAAACTTCATCTGAAGGACAATTTGGAGACCATTAGAAGCAGTATCAGCAAGGGCAGCTAGCTTAAGAGACCTCCTAGAAATCCCTTATGTTTCCTAGAAAAATAAATTTAAAAAATCACAAAACTACATCCAAACAGTGTTTCCCCTCACATATATCTACCTCCTATCTCCAAAAATGTACTTAAAGTTCTCTGAAGTACCAATTCTGGAAAACTGATTTCCCAACTGGCATGTTTAGTTTGGCTAGCCACTCATTTGTGAATGCAATTTGAGGTTCAAGGATCAAGGTTGAAGTCTAGTAAAGGCTAGTGATGACTCTGATACTCATTCTCACAGGAATGCTTTGCATAATTAATAGGGGGCTGCCGTCTTCACTAGGCAGCTGTTAGAACATCGAAGGCAATGAGAATAGGCCTTTCAGGTTTAGACTGCTCCATCTCTCATGTGTTCTTTACTATGAGCAATCTAGGGAAGGGACCCTTACTGGTTAAGGGACCTGGGTGGCCAATGACCTGTGAATTTGACAATACCGAGCCCATGAAGACTGTTAAGCGTTGATCACCCTTCCCTAAGAAGCAATCTCAAAACACACCTACGTTGGGTGTGCCCTGTTCTCTGTATCATTATCAAATAGTTCACAATAACTTCAACTTCTCAACCAACTGGCGTTATTTTCTCTACAGGCTCAAGATCCAGACACAAGCAGAAGCCAGTGAAATCTATTCCTGGAGGTGACAAACTGTTTTTACACACTAGTGCCTCTACCACTCACCCGCTGAGGTGAAGATCGGTCTAACCCTCTTGGGTACTGAATGGCTTCTCTTTGTTTTCCCTTCTGCTTGGTTTTTTATATATGATTACTTGGTTAGTATTACACTTGTAAATCAAACAACTCAAAGAAAAACCATAAGAAATTTAATGGGTCAACAACCCCTCCCTCCATCAACTCCATCCCCTCAACCAGTATGCCCCCTTCCACGCTTTCCTCCTTTCCCCCCAAGAAATAGCAAGGACCTTATATCAGGTTTCACAATGTCAAGCTTTCAAGGCTTCCAAGTGAGTTTTCTGACTCTGGGGGGTATAAGATAAGGATCTGCACCTCAAATAATATGAACAATAATAATAATGGTAATCTTTTAAAATTGCCAGAATGGCAAAGGTTGTGAAGCCCTACAGAAGGACAGATTTTCAATTCTGAGAAATCCTGGAGGGTGGTTGTTCAGACAGCCTCACACATGTACGTTCCAATGACGCTGGGGTGGGGCAAGGGATACAGCTCTCATTCTAAAGCTTCCTGAGCACACATTTACATGCCCGGTGGAAATGGGAATTATGCACTCTGGTACCCTGACATTACAGTTAACTCATTTACATTGAAGTTGAACAGACTTGCCTCAAGTAACAGATAAGCACATTGACGTGGATTGTAAATTACAGTGATGCACAGCTGGGAAGGGTCTAGAGATCATCTAACCAAACAAAAAATAAAACGGGTCCAGAAATGCCAAGTTATACTGGCCCAGCCACACTCAACAGCAGAGCTGGGGCTCCGATGTGGCTCTCCTCCTGGCTCCCAGACCAGTCCAGTCCACTTTTCTCACAAGTCCCATTTGCCTCTGATCTTGAGTGAAATGATTCTGTTATCTTGCAACAGACAGAAAAGCAATGAGGGAAACAAGATGGAAAAAAAAAAGAAAGAAAGAAAGAGAAATTGAAACAGAGAGGAAAGGATGGAAGAGATAGAGAGTGACAGGAATTGCAGGAGGGACTTTCTGTCTGCCCCGTCTGTCTTTATCTTTCTCTGTATCTGCCTGATCCCATTCTCTTCTGTAACCTGTCTCTATCCTGTCTCCCACACTGCTGGCTCGTGCCAGAGTACAGCATCATTTAATTTATTCCAAATACTTTTGAAGAGGGCCTGCAAATGAGTAGAATGCTGGTGCGGGCGGCAGCAGTCAGAACACATTTTTCAGAAGGTTTGTATCGTGCTCATTCCACGCTCAAGTCTCCTCCAATGCCAATCAGGAAATGAGAGCTGATCATGGAGGCCTCCAACTGTGGCTCATGACCATCACCTGAAACTCTTATAAATGCAGAACCTTGGGCTCTATCCCAAATCTAAGGGATCAGAATCAGCATGTTAACAAGATGCCTAAATGATTCATATGCACGTTGAAGTTTGAGAAGCATCTGGTTGTGGAAAACATTCAAGACGTTTCTTCACAAGTATGCCTCCTTCAGTCACAAACTCTTTCAGGCCCGGGCAGGAAAACAGGACACAGAATTGAAGGGGATGGAACTTTTTGCCACCCTGAAGCTGCCTATTGGCATATTGGTTTTAAGCTAGTTGTTGAAGGGAAAAAAATAAGATTCTGAAAGAACCTTTGACCCACCCCCATTTTCTGCCTAAGAGACAGAGGAAAGACCTACTCCAGGAAGGAAATCTTCAGATGTTTTTGTCTTAGCAGCCTAATTTGAGCTGATTATGGGGATGGGAGGGCCTGTTTACTAGATCCCCACCTGTGTCTCATTGTTTCTGGGTTGCCTAGCAAAAAGTTTACCTGCACGTGTGCTCCTGCTCCTCCTCAACTACCTGTAAATTGCCTTCTTCCTTGGGAGCTCAGACTCCTACCTCCCTCTTTCTCCTTTGTCCAAGTGACATATATACCCAATTTTACCTCATTGTCTTTGGAATTTTCATGCTAATATGAATTCCCCATGTGCATGTATTAAAGTTTGATTTTCTCTTGTTTATCTGTCTGTTGATTTGATTATTAGCCCAGCTTGCAGAGCTTAGAAGGTGGAAAGATATATATATATATATATATATATATATATATATATATATATATTTTAGCCTCTATGGAATTTGAAGATTCAGTAAGACTTGCAAAGTTTTTAAAATGCTAAAATCCATCCTGGGATATGCCTCTGGAACAGATACATTCATTTTAAATAGTTCATTTTACAGCAGTTGTGGGTTTTGGTCTTTACTTTTCAGGCTAATTGTCATCTGTGACAAATTCACAAGAATTTCTATAACAAGTTAGCTTTTGCAAAATCCGAAGGGATATATACTCTCAATATTTCCAGCCACTCCTGAATCAGAAAAGTATAAACAGCAGAAAGGATTTAAATAGTTTGAAATCGCCAAATTCTGTAGCAAAGCAAATCTCCTCCTATGCCTTGGTGGAAAGGGAGTCTCAAATGGTACAGTGTGGGAAGACATGGATGGTTCCAGTGTGTAGGAAAAGCAACCTTGTAGCTAAAGTTTTCTAATGAGCAACCTCATTAAAATCACAATACAAAATTAGCAGGAGAAAAATTTCACGTGTCACCCCCCGCCAGTTCAGTTGGAGCCTCGTCCTGTAACTGAAAGGATGCAGGTTCAATTTTCAATTTCTGATCACAGCTCATGCCTAGGTTGCTGGTTCAATCCCCGGTCCAAGTACATACAATCCCCAGTCAGAGCACACATGAGGAAGCAACCAATCAATGCTCCTCTCTCACATCGATGTTTCTCTCTCCCCTTTCTTCTCTCCCTTCCTCTCTATCCAAAAGCAATGGGAAAATGTCCTTGTGTGAGGTTTAAAAAAAATTTCAGTTGTCATTTCTAATCAGGAATTAACAAACAAAGAATAAGAAGCATTTTATGTAAAAGTATTTCCAGCTTTGAAGCTGGTGAGGGAATCTTAACTTATTTTTCATATGTGTGACATCATCCCATGTGTCACATTGACACACTGACAAGGATTTCTTGTTAAATAATCCCATTGCCAACACTGGGAAATAGCCATGCCCTTTGATCTTAACCAACAATTTTCAACTGGCATGCTGCAAGAATTTTTAAAACGCCCAGTACCTGACTATTGTAGTCAGGGGCACTGGCCTCTTTGCCCTTAGATTATCAAATTTAAAAAATGACAACAGCCAACACAGCAAGAGCTGTTCGGTATGACTGAATCAAAATTATACCTATGTTTTTTGTCAGATCGGCAAAAAATATATTTTTTGGTGTGCCGCAGAATTTTAGTTTAGTTTATGTGTGCCATGAGATGGAAAAGGTTGAAAATCGCTGATCTAAACAGATATGATCTTGGGAGTTATCCTGCTTACACATCTCCAGTAGGCTGCTCCAAGTAAGATTCTGAAAGGGGAGCGAGAAGGAGGAACATACACATAAAAGTAGAATGAGTAAGTTTGAGCTAGAGAAAGAACATATTCTAGAATGTGCATCCAATGAATAAACACTGCCAATGTGCAACGTGTATAAAGCATTCTACACCCCCCACAGATTTTACTTAATCTGCAGTTTTGCCAGTCACGTTCATCTTTCTAGGTGTATTTGACTCTTTATGATGCAAAAGCTCAAACAAAGGCCAAACTTCTATTCTGGAGAACCTGAATTCTGTCTCTTATTCTTCTTTCTATGCACATGTACACACACACCACCACCACCACCGTAATAAAACTCTCCTGTGCCTGTACAACATTAACATCATGCCGTGTCTCTACCACACACTGATCTCAGTCCCCAAGACTGAAAGCAAGTCTCATTCCCACCCTAGATTCCCCTTTGTCACAGAGAGAGGAGACATTGATGTCACATGAATTGGAAATGCTTGGGGGTAGAGGGCAGGCTTCCAGGACAGAAGTGTAAGAGAGGAACAAGCTTTTCTCCACTCTCAAGGTCCTTCTAGCTGGTCTAATAACCAAAGAGACATGACATTTGCAAAAACAAAAAACAAATTTAATACATCCACATGCATGCAAACCCCACATACATGCGAGTCAGAGACCCCACATGCATGAGAGGTTCAGAGACAGAAACGGGTGTTGCCATATATAAGACATCCTGAGCGAGAGATGAGGCCATGCACTTTGGGGCTACAACAGGTAAGTGCAGGATAAGAACAGACGTTTAGTAAGTCGAAGTTTGCTCTGCCTTATAGGTGGTAGTTAAAGAAAGGGGCCAAAGTTTCTCTTGAGCCTGAAGCTAAAACTTCCTTTGGCTCAGAGTAATCTGCATACCACTGAAGCACATATTGGGGTGGCTTGTCCATAACCCCCACAGTTGCAAAACTCCAAAGTTACCCACCCCTTCACTTGTTGCAATGAAACCATAAAACGAGACACACACATTCATACCCCCATATGTTTCCTACGGCTTCAAAAGATATTTTTCTCTGTTTTTATTGGACTTTGGACCCAGCACCGCGGCATTGAAAGTCTGATGATGTTTCAATCTGCTTCATATTTAAGCTGGCTCCAGGCAAGACACGTGATCGTTGGTCAGTTCCATCCCACTATAAAAATCAGCAAGCTGAGCTCAGTCTTCCCTCCAAGCGGGCAGGTTGACTGTGGCTCGGATCAAGTCCTAAACATCAGGGATATTTTGCCTCTTCAGAAAAAGTTTGGGGAACACAGATAGGAAAAACTAAGTAGGGAATCAGCCTTTTAAAATGAAAGGCAATGCAGGGAAGGGAGTATTTGGCTCACTGCCACTGTGCCAGTGTGTTTCCGAAACCAATTATGATGCCATAATCAGGCAATGCACCTACAGCAGATTGCTTCCACCAATAAGCTGGGTGGGGCTTTCCTGGAATCGCCTCCTCCTTGGGAATGGGGGGGGGGGGGTGATGGTTTTCTGTAGAAGCCCCTTGATAGAAAAAAGGATTCCATTGAAAAAGAACCTCTTTTCTTTGCCCATCTGTTTCTTCCCACAGTACAATTTGGAGTCAAATCAGGTCTTACAACATTCTGAAGGATAATTTGGCACTTTCCTTCTATAAATTTGAATATGTAGACAGAAAAAGACTTACTTTTACTACCACTTTCACCATGGGGCAGTACAGGGCTGAAGGGAAACTCCCCAACTGCCTCTATGGAAGAATCTGTTATAAAAAGAGACAGGGTGAATGACTTTTGAAGGCAAGAAAAAAAAAAGGATACCCCCAAAGAAAGGGGTGTTAATTGAATTTGTTTTCAAAAACTGCAAATCCCTGTATCTGCTTAAAGCAAATGAGGCATTAATGCCGCAAAGACCACTCTGCCTGTTGTACAGAACCTCCCTCGGCGGAGGCAGCGTGGACAGCCTCTCTCGCACACCTACTTGGTCTTTTAAAATGGTGAGGTCCGGCTCCTCAAGTTCAAGCTACAAAGACGTGGTCTGAGGTTACTGTGGACACTTGCTCACAAACAACTTGAAACTTTTATATGACTCCAAGAAAAAAAGGAAGAAAATAAAACAAAGAGACTTTTTGTCCAGCTACTGAAAAAATGAGCTCTCCCTGCTCCTAGACTTCTTCCCCTCCTCACATTCGCCAGCCTCAGTGGGGTGAGTGCCTTGAAGGGAGAGGCAATCAAGCTGATGGTGTGCTGACTGGCGCAGAGCTGCAGCCCCCAAAGGAGCCGTACAGCCGCCATCACCACCACCTCCTGCCCTGGCGTCTCACCAAGAGCAGATCTGCCCCCTCCTCCTCTGCAAAACTCAAGGCTACAAGAAGCAACAGCCGCTATAAGCACAGTTCAGTTTTTTACTTTCAAATATACACTAAAGAGAAATTAAAAATCAAATAATTTACAACAATGCTTGAAATAACTAATTCTCCACCATGCTTTGTACCATCAGGTAAAGGGGAAGGGGAAATGGATGCAACAGAGAAATAGGAATTGGGCTAAACGGATAGGTAAGTTTTCCACATGATATGGCAAGAGAAATACTTTGATGAAATTAAAAATTTTAATTTTGAAAACCCAAATAATATGAAATTTAAAATCCATATTACATTACACATTACATTGTATTAGATATTAAGTTAATGTAATAAAAAGCTTCATTTAAAAAATGTTTAAGTACAAGTGCAGTTGGAGGTGGGGGGCCAACTAGAAAGCTCCAATACTTACTGACCTGCTTCAAAATCAAAGCCACTACATTTTTGCAGAACAGTAGAGCCCTTGAGCTAGCTTTCTTAGAAAATGTTTCTTCCTCTCTCCATTCAGTTCATGAGATGCTCAGCCTGTGGAAGGTAATAGTCACCACCAGGAAGGGGAGTTTCCTGAGACTGGACCTGACCCAGCACAGGCAGCTATTGGCAGCCTGGGCAGTGAAAACTTCCCAGCCTACCTTGGTAACATGGGGTGAATATTTCTGTGCTAAAGCCCTAACCTGCAGTGTGATGGTATTTGGAGGTGGGGCCTTTGGGATATGATTAGGTTGAGATGAGGTAACATAAGTTTGGGATCCTCATTATGGGATTATTGGTTTTGTCAGAAAAATAGATTCTCTTCTCTTTCTCTCTCTCTCTCTCTCTCCTTCTTTCTCCTCCCACCCCCACCCGCTTTGACCACCAAGGAAAGTCCATGTTAGGACACGACTAGACGTGGGCCATCTGCAAGCCTAAAAGGAAGCCCTCACCAACAAGAGCCTGGTTTGTTAGCATCCTGATCTCTTGATCTTGGACTGCTAGACTCCAGATCATAAGAAATAAATATCTGTTTTTTAATCCCTGCGTCTGTGGTGCTTTGTTATGGCGGCCTGAGCCAACTAAGACACATCTAATTCTGTTCCTCCTCACACAGCCAGCCAGTTTCTCCAGGCCCTCTTCCTCAGGCTGCTAAAAATAATCCCCACCTTAACCAAGCCCAACTGATCTTCACTTCCTTCCTTCTAAAGATCATGGGATTAAGCTTCTGACTTGTGCTAGGGAAATGCAGAAACAAAAAGTGTGTGTGTGTGTGTGTGTGTGTGTGTGTGTGCGCGCGCGCGCACGTGTGTACAGCTAGGCAGAGAATACCCTTTCTTTCAAAGACCCACTAGAAAAATATAACAGCTACAGGAGCGGTTTCACGAATATGCTTCTACAGAGGAGTGCTTTCTACCTCTTTACAGCTGTGTTTGGCCTCCTCTTGTGTTATCTCTCTAACATGTGGGTCGTGTCTGGTTCTTATAAATATCCTCTTGAAGAGGGTGAGAAGGTCATCCCGATTCACATCGGCAAAAACAAGAGGGCATTTGGTGGAGCTTGTCTCCATCAGTGATATATTTTCGAAACCTCCTAGCAACAACAAACCTCTTTGTTATTAAAGTGAAATGTTTTTGAAACACAGAGACACAAAAAATACACAAAGTCTGGGTATACCCAGACACACAGAACTCTTGCACTTGACAACACATTCCAGTGAAGTTAGTGCGGTGAGAGCTGTCAGGCAGACAGCAGAAAGAGCCCAAGCTGAGATGCAGCTTCCACACAATGTTCCCCTCTAGCTGTCCCTAAATATGGCCCATTTCCATGCAACCTGGAGGTTTTAGCTCTAGATGACACATGTCATGAGCCTTGGTTTTCCCAAGCTTTCCCAAGGTCAAAAGCATGATGAAGATGTTATTGTAGTTAAAGCAACAGTTGGCATCTCCTCCACACACTGCAGTAGGACATGAATATATGAGAAAAAGGAAGTGGGTTGTCAGAATTGGAGGTTTAGAGAAGAGCAAAGTACTCTGGAGAAGAGTTGAGTGCTGAGGGTGGTGAAGCAGGGTTGGGCAGAGGCCCCTGGCCTCCAGGGGAAGAGAGGAGAGGTCTACCTGAGCAGATGGGGGCCTGGGGAAATATTTTAAATAGCCATAAGGAGAGTGGACCATCACAAGATTCAGGAATGTGCACAGGAGGGGGTGAGGGGAAAGATGTAATTCTACAGTCAAATAAACATTTACTGCATTCCTCTTAACAATCCTCTCTTGGGACATGAAGCCCCACAGGTAATGTCCTGCTGTACAGACAGGCCTGAAGGGTGCCCAGTCAGGATGTCACTCAGGTCAGGTCTACTGGGAGTTGATCAAGTCTTGTGTGACAAAAAAAGTGAAAGCAGGGCAGGAACTCCAGGGCAGGGAGGGACCACATTCCCCTTGATCAGTAACTATAACATCACGTCCTGCCCTTCACAAGCCTACGACTCCTGGATGCTCTCATTTCCTTCTTCTCTGTGGCTCAATCCCTGATCATTAGTAGTTTCCATGCTATACCCTGCCTGTGTCCTCCTGTGGCTTCTCCTGGCTGCCTAGCCTCCTCTACCTGCTGTCTCTACTCAACCACCACCACCCCCTCACCCCTGTGCAGGCGCTCACACTTTCTTCTCTCTCCTGTTTATTCTGATTTTTTAATCTTAGTGTGCAAGAGTGGCCTTGTTTCCACCTCAAAGATAACCATAGAGAACACTCAAGGAATTCACTTTTACTGCCCTTCATGCTTGGAGGGAATTTTTCTCAGCTACTACTTTAACGCCTGCTGATTCCACTCATTAATTCATGACTAGTCTGGTGCTAGCTCCTTCGCAGACTGTTCTCTCTCTTTGCCTCCAAAGATGACTGGGTGGTTGTCATCTGTCCCCAGATACTTCCTGACTTACTGGTCTTCATCACCCATCTCTGAAGGATGTTTAAGGAATTCCTTATTGGTGGGTCAGTTAAACCCTTCTTGACTCTTAGATGTGGAGCACTGATGGATATATCATACTTGATAGCTCTAGGCACACTATCACCTTTGGGTCCTTCCCTTGTCTGTCTTTCTGGGGGTTTTTTAATCTCACCCCTTTGTCCCCATTTACTACTCCATTAACTCTTCCCCATAGGCAATTATTCTAATGCGTTTAAATATCTATCTTTTTGTATGTTTTCTTGCTCAGTGTTTATTTCTCTTTGATGTGCATGTATTTTTAACATGCAGAAATGGTTTGTTGCCTATTTTATTCTTTCTTACAAATTTTTCAGTCAACATTCTGCTTTTAAGAGAATCCGTGTTGTTAATGTACATTTAATCCATTGCTTCTAATTACTGCAGAGCACTTAAATAGATGGTGTATGTCTACCACGTTTTACCTGGTAATTCTCTTGGTGATGGACAAATAGTTTCTTGGTCAACACAATAATATTAATATGAACATATTAACATGAACATTCTTATACATTTCCCCATCCAGACCAGTGTGAAATTTTCTCAGAGACATATACCTAGTCATGGAATATCTGGGTTACACTTTATGCAGATATTTAATTTACCTAAGTAGTGCCAGATTACTTGTGGAAACAGTTACCTATCAGCCTAGACTGAGCCAGCCGTGTGTGAGAGATGCTATATAATCCAGATCCCATTGTCCATTGTCAGTTCACATCACTCGGTTTTCTAATTTTTTTCAAGACTAAATTGGTATAAAGCAAATCTCACTGTTCTTATTTACATTTCTCTGACTATTAGTACATAAAGGCATTTCTTTATTTAGTTACTGCCTTTTAAGTTATCTCTTTCCTAAAAGTCCTGCCCCTATCTTTTGTTTGTTTTACTATGGGAGTTGACCTGCAGGCCTTCCTTGCATAGTCTACATATTAACCCTTTGTCACTCTTGGGCATTGGCAATATCTTCTCCCACTCAAGCAGCTTGTGCCTTTCAGCTTTCTATTCTGTTCCATTTGGTCTGTATGTCTGTTTCTGAAGACTATTTGTACTACCATGGTTTTGTTGTATGTTTTAATATCCAAATAGGTAAGTCTCCCTTTTTATTTTTGTGTTTCTTTCTTAATATCTGCTTAGCTATTTGTGAATCTTTAGTCTTTCATAAATGTATTGAGTTCCTGAGGGGAAAAAATCTAACCGGAATTTTGATTGAGAGTACAGTGAGATTATATATTAATTTGGGGAGAATTGCAATCTTCATAATATTAACTTGTTCATCCAAGAACATGACACTTACTGATATCATTTTCTATATCTTTTTTTATTGAAGTTTTAAAGCTTTTCTCCATAGAGGTCTGATGTAATTTTTGTTAAATCAATTCCTAAATGTTATGTTGTTTTGTTACTATTGAAATGACATCTTATTTATTATTACATTTTTTTTTTTGCATGAGTTAGGTGTGAAAAGATCCCTTTAGCACAGCAGGAACTGAAATTGTTACTTTGTCTAATTTACTTATTCCCTTCTTACTAAGAAGGGAAAGAGATCTTCCTGAGCCAAGCCTCTGCAAGGAGAATGCCTCATCTGGAAGCAACTTCGCTCACATTTCTCACTCTCTCTCCAACCCCCTTCTTTCCCATAGTCTTTTTGTTCAAGTCTCCCAATGTGGAGCAGCCATTCCTTTTCTCTGCAAATTCTACCACTGAACCGAAGAAGGGTTCTACCACTTTGTCTTCTAGTTTTCTTACAAACGCTCACCCTCAGCTGAAAAGAATGGAGGCTGGGGGCATGAGCAGGGCAGGGGATGAGCTCCAGTTCTGAACAAAACTGGGTGCCCAATTCCAGTTTAACATATTGATCTGTACCAAGAAACATTGCAGGTAACCCCCAACTTGTTTCCTTAGCAACTGCAAAGAACACCTTGCTAAGTTAAGCATTAATTCTCCTTAGAGACATCAAGATGTTATTTCATGTGAAGAAAGGACATCCTTATAGTAAATGTCACTTTGACTTTAACTCCTTCAAAATAATGAACTCTGGCGTAACGATGTGATGGAGCCCTTTACTTTTTCTTGGGCTTACCTATTGCAACAGTCATCAAAGCAGCTATAGGTGGCTCTCTTACCAGCATCCTCAATAGACAACAGCAGTTTCCATTAAGTTTTCTGGTTTGTTTTGTTTTGATGCCAGAGTCCTCTGAATGGTGGGTTGAGGGTTAACGAGCTGGGAGAATTTAACCTACCAGAATCCCTCTTTTGACATTAGTAACACAATGAAAACTATGGAATCCAGAACCTCCTTTCTCTCTGCCATTCCAAGATCCACCTAGGAAAGATTGCCTATCCTCTAGATAAACTTTTACAGGCACAGAGAGGGCAGTGATGAGAATAGAAAACATTCCAGGGCCAAGGTGTCAAAACGACCATTTAGTTGCAAGAGAATTTAATTGTTGACTGTTTTACCAAATTCGTACGTATTTGCATGTGAGCTGGGATCACTCTAAATCTAGAGAACATTTCCCGTAGCTGTTTCATGCTCCTGTGCCTTCAGTCACACTTTTCTCCCTGTTTCCTGCCCCCTCCCCCATGCCTTTAACCAGCAACTCCCAATCTTCCATATTCAAAAGCACCTCTGGTTTGAGAACCACTGAAATAGTGACAGAACTTCTAATTGTAGAGTTTACAGTAAAATTCAGCTGGTTTTTAGAAATAATCACCTCCAGGGCTCTTTATATGCCCTTGTTTTCACATGAGAATTCACTTCTTCCTCTCCTCAATCACTGTGTGCTGCTTCTAGGCAAACACACCCATCATACCCAACTAGGCAAAAAAAATCCAGTTCTCTTCTCCTTCCTTCCTCTTTTATACTGAACTGTGGCTAAAAACAGCACTCACTGTTAGTGATATTTATTTGGTACTTAATTATCCTCAGCCTCACATCTTCCCTTAAATCTCTCACACTTTCCCTTTGCACCTAGACTTGGACTGTGAGTTCCATAGGAAGGACCTATACCTGGTAGATTTCTCCTGGTCTCCCCCACACAGAGATCTAACATTAGGAGCTCTCAATACATATTGAACTAATGGGCCAACTCAATTTCTAAAACCTCCATGGGGATCAAACCTACAGTGTGAAGGCAACCTCAGCAGGGAAGAACCAGAGGCAGAGGGAGTGTCTGCATATGTTAAGTCAGTGAGTCTGAACATTTCCTGTATCCCCTGGGTTTTGCCTTTTCTCTTTGAAAAGGGGGTCCCTGTTTCACATTTTACTGTCACATAAGAATTTACTCACATCCCAGTGTGAGGAGGAGTCATGCCCTAGCCTCCTGTAACTTGTACTCAAGGAGGGCATATATTGTAGCCCTTAGGATTTGTAAACACACCATTACACATTCACAACAGAGAGGTGCATTGTTAGGTTTTCAGCAGCCTGCAAAAGAGGGGCCCTGCTGAGCAGGACGAGAAAGTGCAGCAAATTAATTGGTCAAGTTGAATTACCAACATTCTCTGGGTTTTGCCCAGCACAGGGCTCTTCACTGGATGGCTGGAGGGAATAACTGGGGGTGGAGAATGAGGGTGGAGGGTGGAGTTGAGGAGAAAAATCTCTCATTAAAACCCCAATCAAGCCATTTTAGCACTTTTTTCCCCACAAGGCATTTGCTTTGAGCCAGAATGTTATATTTGTTGAGCTTTATTATCATGAACATTATTAACAGATCTCTGCTCTTTCCTAAAACCTGAAATTATCTGCTTTCCTTGGGAAATTTTTGTGGGGGGTATGTGTGTTGAGAAGCTCATATGCTGGATCCTCAAGAGAGCATGTTTGTACTTTAGTACCTCTGACAATATGCATTTCTGTATATGGGCACACATATGTTCCCACAACGTGAGACAGAAATGTGTGTCAGTTCTTTCCTTCCTCCCTTCCTCCCTTCCTTCCTCCCTTCCTTCCTTCCTTCCTTCCTTCCTTCCTTCCTTCCTTCCTTCCTTCCTTCCTTCCTCCCTTCCTGTATGTATGTTGGGATGAAAAAGAATTGACTTTTTCTCAAAAGTGGGCCTTTGGTTACTGTCTAAAAAATCTCTTCTTATATAAAGAAGGCTGTGACAGCAGAGGCCTACCAGATTGTATGTTCAGTCCTCTTTTCTGGAACTGCCCCCACCTCCTGCCTTAGTCACAGGGAGCTCCCAGTGGCCACGTGTGTTCAACACGGTTCTTCAGCCCCTGCCAAGCTGGCTTGGACAAGAGTAGGTGCCAGATGCATTCCAGTCCAATGAGAATCCCAATTTCCAGACCCCACAACTTAGAATTGGAATTAAGGGGTAGACACCAGGGTGTGACTGTGTTTTCTGCCATGTGAACTGAGGTGACAATGAACTCATCCCGTTGAAAGAAGGCACATAAAACAAGCACACAAAAAGGAATAGAAGAACAAAATGGAAGGAGATTGCTTCCTGGTGCTCAGTGGCCCAACAAATGGGCACTGTCTCTGGGGCCAACCTGTCTGTCTGACTTCCACAGGCCTGGAGCGGGGACCTTTCACTGACATTCAGGGCTTGGGAAGAAAGGTCGGGGAAGAAAGTGCCACTGAGGATCCTAAAAAGGGACTCCTTTTCTTGGGAGAAATGTTCCTATGCTTCCTATATTATTTTCACCTCCTCCAGCAGGGAACTTCTGGCAACAAAGCATATCATCAAACATCTTATTCAGAGTGAAAGTATCAATATATTACTGTTGTGACAAAATTTGACCCATATCAAAATAGCTACTAATAAATTCCATGTGCTATACATATTTATTTGCTGAGAACATATTTATTTGCTGAGAATATATTTATTATTGAGAAATCTAGAAAAATAAAGCCTGGGAAGAGAGGCTAACCCTGTAAACATACCCCAGATATTTCTAAATATTGATATTTACATAGGTGAGGTTCATTTAAGTGCCATTGAAAGGATTACCTGACCCCCAATATCCTCACTCCTTTCTAGCTGCTGTATTGCTACCTGCAAATTCCATTGTTATAATCACTTCTCTATATTGCTGTGACTCCTCCATTTCCAGAAATTTCCTCTTAAGATGTGAATATCACATGACATGTTTTACACACTAAACCAGTAACACAACAGCATGAATTTAACTCACCAGATTAGTCAACTGATATTTTAAAAGCTTCAGGATCTGGGCTATCAGGTGGTAATCTTTATTATTTGAGAAAACAGATTTTCCTCATGTTAGAATTATTGAGTTTCCACTCTGTCTGAGATTATATTGGTGACACATAATATAAAGAACCCTGTTCCTTTCTCAAGCGGCTCTCAGTTAAGTGGAAGCCAGGGCAGTAGACACATAACAAGTACCAGACATTGCAATGTATGCAATAATTGAGGGATGTGCATGATAATAGTAGTTGCAACAGGAAGAGATTGGGGAGAGGGAGGGGAAGACGGAGAGACACCAGCCTGTGCTCACATGCTAAGGAGAACAGAAGCCTGGAGCTTGGTGTGGCTTCCCATCACAAAGAAGCAGGAGGGTCTGGAAGGAGCAGATGAGATTGAGATTATTGGGGCTGCATTGTAAAGGCTCAACCTATATCAAGGAATTTAGATTTTTTTAAATACATACCCCCCTGGAGTCTTTGCTAATTCTAACAGGCTACCTGCTAACCAAGACAAAATATGAGAACCAATAGGAACCATTAAGAGGGCTGTTCTGATTTCTCATAAGGAATGGAAACAGAGGCCTGCCCATGTAAAATCAATTTGGTGCTTTCTCTCAGCATTTCTGAGTCCTGGGCCTTAAGCTCCAAGGTCACAAAGACTTTCTCATGAGTTTTTCTCTATTCTCTTGTTTTGGTAATTTATAAGGACTATCACAAATATGCAGGACTTTTTTTTAACTTTTTAATTGAACTTATTGGGATGACCTTGGTTAATAAAGTATGCATGACTTCTTATTTACAACACTTATGTAGCCTTATTTCCAAAAATGGACTGACATTTATGTAGTTTTATGGTTAATACTTAGGGTTATCTCTGCATTAAAGTTCAACTCATTTACTCATGTGGGCACGCTGAGGTCCATGTATGCATGATGCTATCTGTGGCTACCCCTCAAACACAGCAAAATTTATGTTAGGGTGAAATGCTACCCACTTTGCTCATAGTAAAAGGACTGTGTAGGACCATCCAAGCCAATCCCTATAATACATTTTGAAGACAGAAAAAAAATATTTAAAAAAAAAATGAAGGTCACAGACAGTTAAAGAACATGTTGGAAGAAAAAATTTCCGATGTCAAAACTGGCAAGGGATGGCCATCAAGGTATATATAAGGAACTCCTGCCAACTAACAAGACCTAGGCAGCCCTTCTGAGAGAAGTGGGCAGTACTTAGCCAATGTAAAAACATATATGCTGTGACCCAATAATCCAGCCCAGAGTCCTGTGTATACCACAACCTCTTAGGGCGTCTCCCATCTGTGAAACAAGGGGCATGTTTGAGGATGTTTGGCACAGTGTTAGTGGTCATGGGGAAAAGGAGGCCGTCCAGGTGCTCATCACTGTGGGAACAAATGAGTAAACGGGACTGCTGCACACAAAACACGGATGCCTGTTAGCAACAGAGTGGAAAAAAAAGCAGAATGGGGTTTCTTATATACCATTTATGTAAACTTAAAACACGTGTTCACAACACAGAAATGTGTGTTATACAAGAATACAGACAAATAAAATAATACATATAAACACATTAAGCTGGGTTCTACAGAGAGGACAAAAATGCAGGTGAGGAATGGGAAAAGGAAAACATTCAATCAATCAAGAGTCTTCTCAAGAGCCTTGAAGAGATCAATGAATATGGTGTGCCATGAACTGGCCTTCTGCACCTCAAGTGCAAAAACAAGTGAAAAACAGCCCGGGGAAGCTATTGGATCATCAGGTCTTTGAGGAGAGGATGCTATGAGGGTCTTTCTGAAGCCTCAACAGCAGCCAGCACCATGTCCTATCTTTGGGCAATCTCTACTACTTGGGCAATAGATGGATGCATAAACAAATGAGTGAATAGAGGGAACAGATAACCTAAAGGAGGGTCCCAGGAGACAAAGAGACATAGACCCACTCTCCATAAATAAATAATTCCAGATGCTCTTCTATGTGTCAGACACCGTTCTAGACCCTGAAAATGAAATAAGTGAAGAGGGATATGGTCCCTGTCCTCACAGAGCTCTGCTGAGTAGGGATATGGATGAGACAAGTATCAGTTATGACACACTGTATTGACAGCTATGACATGGATAAGCACAGGGTCCCCTGGGGACACTGAAGAGAGTCTTCTAATCCAATTGTGGAAGTTCAGGAAGAACGTCTCAGAATAGACTGATGCCTGGCTGAGTCCCAAAAGATAAGTAAAATTATACAAGCAAGGAGGAGGGAATGAGAAAGGAGTGCATAAGAGGCAGAAGAAATCAATAGGGCCTGTCTTCTTAGCATTAAGAGGTAACATAGCAGGTTTCTTTAACAGGCGACGCTTCACAGCATGTGTTAGGGTTCTCAAGGCACCTTTATGAAACAAAGAACTGATCCCTGGGTAAAGGGGAAGAGTCATTTAGTTCTCCTTTGAAAGTGAGCAAGTGTGCACATCCAAGTCTATATTGCCTGGAGTAGTCCAACAGGTACTGAGCACTTATCACTGTCCTGTGAAGTCCTTTAAATATGACTAAGAGGGATATAGAATTCTGAAATGGAAAGGCTTTTAACCCACCAAAGTAGTTCACCTTCCCAGTTTTCCTTTCATCCCATGATTATAATTCTTCATTTATGTCGGCAAGGATGCTCACAGCTGATACTCTTGAACAATCTCACTTTGGAAGTGTTATCATGTGTCTGTAGGATTTGGGGTTTGAACTGGCTCGGTGAGCAGAATCTAACAGTCATACAAACGTCATTGCTAGAAACCTATTCCAGTGACTCTCTAAAGAGCTGAACATGCATCAGCATCTCCTGGAGGACTTATTAAAATAATGCAGATTTTTGGGCCAACCCAGTGGGTCTGAGTCAGAAAGTCTCAGTTAGGGTTTGAGAATTTGCATTTCTATCAAGTTTCCAGACCATGCGGAAGCTGCTGGTCAGGGGACCATGCTTTGAGAACCACTGAACTACTCTAATTTTACTGATAAAGAAACTGAAACTCAGAGAATGTAAGTGCAAAGAAAACATACACTTCTCTCCCTATGTGTCTCCTTTACTTTCCAACCACTACCACACTCACAACACTTCTGACACCTATATGTGTATGGGGCTTGGTTCCCGCACCAAGCAATTCTACATCAGCTGGGTATCCTACAATATAACTCAATTCTGACACTATCTACCTGGAGATAGCATTAAATTCCAAAAGATAAAGGCTCAGTCCCACAGGACTGCCCTCCCAACCTGCTTCAAATTCCAATGGCCAGACCATGTTGTCACCTGTGCTTATGACCAATCAGCTATAAACCGGAGGATCCCACTACCACCTCCTCAGTTTCAATTAATTTGTTAGAGCAGCTTCCAGAACTCAGGAAAACAGCTTACTTAACGATTTATCGGTTCACTATAAAAGGATATGATAAAGGATATAAATGAGCATCCAGATAGAATTGATGCATAGGCCAAAGTATGTGGAAAGCAGTGCCGAACTTCCATGCCCTCTCCAGGGGCATCATTTCTCCAGCACCTCCAAACGTTCACCCAGCTGGAAGCACTCTGAACCCTGTGCTTTTCAGATTTTTATAGAGGTTCCATCCCATAGACATGATTGATCATTAACTTCATTTCCAGCCTTTCTCTCTCTTCTCTGGGGAATGGGGGTAGGGGAATGAAAAGGGGCTGAAAATTCCAAACTTGTAATCATAGTTTGGTCTTTTTGGTGACAAGCCTGCATCCAGGAGCCCACTAAGACTCACCTCATTAGAATGAAAGAAACTGTGATCGCCCAAGAAATTCCAAGAAATTTAGGAACTCTGTGTCAGGAACTAAAGTCAAAGACCAAATGTTAGAACAAAATATGCTCCTAGTACTCTTTTTTAATTTTTAAAAAATTGATTTTAGAGAGAGGGGAGAAGGGAGAGAGAGAGAGAAACATCAACTTGTTCCACTTATTTATGCAATTTATGCATTCATTGATTGCTTCTTACATGTGCCCTGACTGGGTATTGAACCTGCAACCTTGGCATAGCAGGATGATGCTCTAACCAACTGAGATACCCAGCCAGGGCTCTTAGTACTCCTATTATTCAGGAAAGCACAAGGGTTTTAGCAGTTCTGCGCCAGGAGCCAGGAGCAGAGACCAATGAATATTTTTTCTATCTCATAGCAAGTAACTTACTAATATACAAATTCCTGGTAACCCAACCCAGGTCTTAGGGGAACATAGTGAATGGGAATAAAGAACTATATAGATTTTTGAACCAAGGCCCTTGCAATTATTACCTCATAGGTACACATGAAACATCTTATCTGGTTCCTAGGACCTTCTTCCTTTTCCGTTCGTTCAAGCCTGAGAAACACCACCAAGTACTGGGGACAGAGGGGTGGGGAAGGGGGAGGGTCACACCAGCTGCAAAACAGGAGGAAGCAGTTTCTGATCATCAACAACATCCTAGAGGTCCTGGCATGTAGTGCTTAGCACTGTGTCTCCAAGCACAGTGTACAGTACTCAAGTCAAAAGTGTGGGAACCAGTGAGGACTCTGCCAGAGTCTCCTTAACCCGTGCTCTAAATCACTTTAAAAGAGCAAAAATGTGTTCCTGCAGATCAACTTGAAAGAGTCTGCTCCACCTGTCAGCCCTCACCACCTATGCGGGAGACGGCTGCTTCAGCCTCCCAAATCCACTGAAACCTTCTGAGGCACAAAGGAACCTCTGCCAGCCTCCCTCTTCCATTGTGACCCAGCCATTGTGCAGTTTGTATTCTGGGAGAATGATGGCCCCGGCAGTTGTAAGACTTGCAACGCTTTAAACAAACAGGGCAAGAGAGAACTACACAAAAGCAACAGCGGGCCTGATTACCAGTGGAGGCTTAATGGGTTTAAAGAGAAAAAGCAGGAAGTGTGTGCTTTCACTCTCATTTGTCTGCACTAAGGTGAAGATGCATCAAGATTCTGGCTTGTCATTCTTGTTTTGTTGTCCACATCCCTCCCTGCTTTTTATGAGGAATTTGATAGGGGAGGAAAAGTAAGTCATCAGCTGGGGCCCTTGTCATCAGCGATGTCAGTTATTGAGTTGGAGGTGAATTGTTTAGGCATTAAGGGTTCAGAGGTCAAGTCACTCACCATTTATCTAGGGCCCAGGATATCTGGACATCTGCATTATTAATTGATATTCTATTTAAAAATTATTTTCAATAGACCCCTTAATGATCTAATTATAAAGATGGAAATGTCCTACTTTGCACGAAATGTGATTTTGAACTCCATCAAAAAATGAAAGTTCTGTTCCATGAACAGCTCTGTTTAAAGAGACATCACATTCCAGTCAAGATGGCAGCATAGGTAAACACAGCTTGCCTCCTCACACAATCACATCAAAACTACAACTAAACTGACTTCCGGCCAAGATGGAGACATAGGTAGACACACTGTGCCTCCTCGCACAACCAAAAGAAGAACAACAAATTTAAAAGCAAAAAACAACCAGAACTGACAGAAAATTGAACTGTATGGAAGTCCGACAACCAAGGAGTTAAAGAAGACTGGACCGGTAGGAGCGGCAGAGAACACGCGGCAAGGCAGTGGCTGGTGGACCAGGCGAAGTGGTGGCTGGCGGATTGAGAGAGGTGATGGCTGGTGGACCAGGTGGTCCCATACTCACGTGCGGGTAAACCACGAGGAACAACTGGGGAGCGAGACAGACCCCACAACCCGGGTTTCCATTGCAAGGAAATAAAGCCTCAAAGCCTCTAATTGAAAACTCCTGTGGGGGTTGAGGCCGCAGCAGTGGGAGAAACTCCCAGCCTCACAGGAGAGCTCGTTGGAGAGACCCACAGGGTCCTAGAACTTACACAAGCCCACCCACCTGGGAATCAGTACCAGAAGGGCCCAATTTGATTGTGGGGAGCAGGGGAAGTGACTGAAAACTGGCAGAGAGTTGAGTAAGCAGCACTGTTCCCTCTCAGACCCTCCCCCACAAACAGCGTCACAACGCAGCAATGTGGGTTGCCCCGCCCTGGTGAACACCTAAGGCTCTGCCCCTTACTACTTAACAGGCATGTTGAGACAAAAAAAAACTGGCCCAAATGAAAGAACAGCAAGAGATCAAAGCTCCAGAAAAAAATACAACTAAGCAACAAAGAGACAGCCAACCTATCAGATGCAGAGTTTAAAACACCGGTAATCAGGATGCTCACAGACTTGGTTGACTATGGTCACAAATTAAAGGAAAAAATGAAGGCTATGCTAAGTGAAATAAAGGAAAATGTACAGGGAACGAACAGTGATAGAAAGGAAACCGAGACTCAAATCAATGGTGTAGAACAGAAGGAAGAAACATTCAACAGGAACAGAATGAAGAAACAAGAATTCAAAAAAATGAGGAGAGGCTTAGGAACCTCCAGGACATCTTGAAATGTTCCAGCATCCAAATCATAAGGGTGCCAGAAGGAGAAGAGGCAGAGCAAGAAATTGAAAACTTATTTGGACAAATAATGAAGGAGAACTTCCCCAATCTGGCAAAGGAAATACACTTCCAGGGAGTCCAGGGAGCTCAGAGAGTCCCAAAGAAGTTGGACCCAAGGAGGAACACACAAAGGCACATCATAATTACATTAGCCAAGGTTAAACATAAGGACAGAATCTTAAAAGAAGCAAGAGAAAAGGAGACAGTAACCTACAAAGGAGTGCCCATCAGACTGTCAGCTGATTTCTCAAAAGAAACCTTGCAGGCAAGAAGGGGCTGGCAAGAAGTATTCCAAGTCATGAAAGGCAAAGACCTACATCCAAGATAACTCTATCCAGCAAAGCTATCATTTAGAGTGGAAGGGCAGATAAAATGCTTCCCAGATAAGGTCAAGTTAAAGGAGTTCATCATCACCAAGCCCTTATTATATGAAATGTTAAAGGGACTTATCTAAGAAAAAGATGATCAAAAATATGAACAGTAAAATTACAACAAACTCACAGTTACTAACAACTGAACCTAAAACAAAAACAAAAACAAACTAAGCAAACAACTAGAACAGGAACAGAATCACAGAAACGGAGATCACATGGAGGGTTATCATCAGGGGAGTGGGCAGGGAGAGAGGAGGAAAAGATACAGGGAATAAGAAGCATAAATGGTAGGTAGAAGATAGACAGGGGGAGGTTAAGAATAGTATAGGAAATGGAGAAGCCAAAGAACTTATATATATGACCCATGGACATGAACTGAAGAGGGGGAATGTGAGTGGGAGGGGGTGTGCAGGGAGCAGGGGAATAAAGGGGAGGGAAATTGGACAACTGTAATAGCATAGTCAATAAAATATATTTTAAAAAATAATAAAAAACTATAACTAAACTGGAACAACCATCACTCAGAACTGTCAGAAATCAAGTTGAAGGGAAGTCTGACAACTACGGAATATAAGAAAGCACATCCATCCAGACTGGTAGGAGGGGTGGAGATGCAGAACAGGCTGGTCCTAATCCACACGTGAAGTATAAAAATTCAGGAGGGATAGCTCAGGAACAAAGAGTCCCAGCCCCATACCAGGGCCCCCAGCCCAGGGTTCCAGTGCCAGGAAGATAAGTCCCAATAACTTTTTGCTGCAAAAACCAGTGGGGATTGAGTCAGTAGAAGAAACTTCTGGAGTCCCAAGCAGTTCCCTTTAAAGAACTCATACATGGACTTGTCAGACTCACTCCCTCTGAGCTCCAGCACTGGGGTAGCAGCTTAAAAGGCACCAGTGGCATAAAGGAAGAAACTGAAGTGTTTGGCATCAAGGCAGGAGCTGGGGGTCAGCTTTCTCCTAGACAGAAAGGTGGACAGAGGCAATTGTCCATTTTCTGAACACTCCCCCCACAGAGCCAACAAGCTGGTGCCGTATATGAGACCGCATCACCTGGTTAACACTGTTTGCCCCACCCTGGAGATCCCCTGAGGCTCTGTCCACACAACTTGTGAGCCTACCCAAGCTGTTTATAGTGGCTTTTCCATATGAATGGCTGGTCTTTGCTCATACTTCACAACGTCTTAAATTCTCTCAAACAAGCAACAACCAGCCTCAGTCAGCCCCCAGACGTCATACCTCTTGCTCAGTGGCCCAATACCTGGTACTAGCAGCAACCAGCCTAGGTTCATAGCTTGGCTTAGCCTGGGAATTCCAGACCAGCACATGTAGCAGCCATCTCAGATTACTTTACATTTCATGCAGGGTGGTCCCAGCCAGAACACAGGTGAGGGCTGACCTTGGCCTGCACCACCGAAGAAACCCCAGAGCATGTGCACTCAGTGGACAGCTACAGACCACATCAAAACACCACCACCCTGCTCTTGTGGAGCTGATCCTCCACAGAAAGCAAAGGTTGGTATTCAGTGGTCACAGCCAGTCCTTGAAGCAGACTGGCCTGGGTAAATCCCTCTATTGACCTGCCAACAGCAACCATGGCTGAATTACAAGAAGATGCACTAAGCCCACATGAAAGGTGTACCTCAAGTACCCAGCTTCGGTGATAGGGGACACTGTGCCATTGGACCCTACAGGACAACTCCTACATCAGGCCACACTACCAAGACAGGGAGTTATAGCTATGTACCTAGTACATAGAAACAAACACAAGGAGGCTGCCAAAATGAGGAGACAAAGAAACATGGCCCAAATGAAAGAATAGATCAAAACTCCAGAAAAAGAACTAAACAAGATGGGTATAAGCAATCTATTACATGCAGACTTCAATACACTGGTTATTTGGATGCTCAAGGGATTTAGTGAGGACCTCAATGGCATAAAAAAATATCCAGCCACAAACAAAGGATACACTAATTAAAATAAAGAACAATTTACATGGAAACAGCAGTAGAGTTGAGAATCAAATCAATGATTTGGAAATAAGGAAGTAAAAAACAACCAATTAGAAGGTCAAGAACAAAAAAAGAATTTAAAAAAATGAGGATAGTGAAAGGAAACTCTGGGACAATTTAAAGCATTCTAACATTTGCATCATAGGGATGCCAGTAGAAGAAGAAAAAGAGCAAGAAATTGGAAATCTATTTGAAAAAATGAGAGAAAACTTCCCTAATTTGGTGAAAGAAATAGACATGCAAGTTCAGGAAGTAGAGAGTCCCAAACAAGATGGATGCAAAGAGGCCCACTCCAAGTCACATCATAATTAAAATGCCAAAGGTTAAAAGATAAAGAGAGAACCTTAAAAGCAGCAAGAAAAAAAAAAACAGTTAGTTACCTTCAGGGGAGTTCCCATAAGACTGTCAGCTGATTTCTCAAAAGAAATTTTTCAGGCTCGAAGGGATTCACAAGAAATGTTCAAACTCATGAAAAAAGGGACCTACAGCCAAGATTGCTCTACCCAGCAAAGCTATCATTTAGAATCGAAGGGCAGATAAAGAGCTTCTCAGACAAGAAAAAACTAAAGGAGTTCATCATTACCAATCCACTATTACATGAAACGTTAAAGGGATTTAAGAAAAAGAATAAGATCAAAACTATGAACAATAAAACGGCAATAAATACGTATCTATCAACAATTGATCTAAAAAACAAACTAAGCAAACAAGAACAGAGACAGAATCATGGACATGGAGAGTGTTTTGATGGTTTTCAGATGAGAGGGAGGTGTGGGAGAATGGGTGGAAAGGTGAGGGGATTAAGAAGTACAAATTGGTAGTAACAGAATAACCACAGGGATGTAAAGTACAGTGTAGGAAATGGAGTAGCCAAAGAACTTAAACGCATGACCCATGGACATGAACAATGGTGTGGGGATTGCCTGAGGGAGTGGGATGCTGGATGGAGGGGAACAACAGGAGCATAATTGGAACAACTGTAATAGTGTAATTAATAAAATATAATTTTAACAAAATAGACATTGCAAGAAAGTCATCCCACAGGTACTTGACAACTGGTGTTACTTTAAAGCCATGAGTTCTAAGTTTGCTTTAGGTTCTCTTTCAAAGCGACATGACTTTTCTCTAGAGACTTCGGTCATAATTTAAATTAAGAAGGTTTAGTTATTTCATTCCTATAAATCCTAGTTTTTGTTGATTAACTGATAGTTAAGCAAGCCAAGTAACAATAAACATGTTTTATCAGATAGCAGATAATTCTGTGAAATCTCATAGATTAGTATTTAGCCAATTATCAACCCAATTTTGAGAGCTGATTGTTGGGGGGTAAATAATCACGGCCATCTGATCACTACCCTGAGCTGAAACTTACCAGACCTCCTATAGCCATTGCTGAAAAGGCTGAAGGAATCAGGACCGATCTGCTAAACCCCAAAGGTCTTAGTTAGAAAAGTATTGAAGCCAGGACTTCCGAGGTTGGGTCCAAAAGGGCAAATTCTCATTCCTTTGCCTTTATTTCTGATCTTAATAACCCTGTTCAGAATTTTGAAAAGTGGAGGCTTCCAGAATAGCAGCACACACCGCACTAAACTGCTGTGCTATGAAGAGAGTTAAAGCCTCCCTCCAAAACTCAGTCCATTCTTGTGGTTTGCATCCTTCCCCCATCCTCCTGTCCACAGCAACGTGCACACTGGAGAACTCTGATGTGGTTTGGGGTTTCAAAGGGTCATCACCTCACCATCCAAGACTTGGGTAAAGTGACCTCCATAAAACTCTCTACACATTTATTTTTAAATTGTGGGAATGTCTGATTTACTCCTCAAAAATGTTTCGAGATCCTCAGAGCTGTGCAAGGATCCATAATTATCAATAATTGCTAAGGCAGCTTAACCCTTTTGTGAAATATTATGCATACACATGGGTTTATTTTGAACCAGTTCACACTATTAAACTTGAGCCTCATACAGGGTTTATCCCAAGGCAACGCTCACTAACAGCACGGAAGCAAACACCTTGGCTATATGTCTTCCTGTTTGGTTGGCTCGTTTTATATCTTTGCATGTTTAAATAGGCAATAAGAGTGCTAATTAAAATGCAATCATGCAGATAAATTATACCATGTTTCTAAAAGGTAAAATGAAAAATAAGTAAATAAATAAGAGGTAAAAAGGAAAACTCTTTGACTTCAAAATCTTCGTAATATTCAAGGTAAAAGCACAGTGTGACACCAAACACAGAGTAAAACTTTCATGATTGTAGCATGTTTAAAACCAAAACTCATTTCTCTTTTTTAAAATATATGGAACATTTAACAAATTAATTACGAGTAATTTCTTATGGAAGTCAAGACTCGGGGTTTCTAGTACAAATGTTCAAGTTGTGGATCATAATGAATAATTGGATCTGAGTTCTGCCTGTAAAATAGGAAAGATAATGTGTATTTTAAAGCCTCCTTCAGTCTAGAGTCAAGGAAACCCCAAAAACCAATGGTCAAGGCTCCCATTTCACCTATTGTCTAGCCCTCGGGTGAACCTTACTATCTGCCACAAAAGATAAAAACAAGTCTGCTGGTCAATCTGAAGCTCAGTTTCTTCCTGAGCCTTAGTAGGGCATTGTTGACTGCTTTTGAGATTATAGACATATTTGAGAATTTGATGAAAGTCCTTTACACTATTCCATAAAAACAACAGATGTGCACATCACCACAAAAGTGTGCAAATGCACCCACTGATCCACCGATACATATCCATGGACCTCCAGTTTAGTATTCCAGGTCCCTACAGCAATGAGATTCCATACATCTTCATCTAATACTACCTTCTGGGCTCTAAGCTGCTCCTTTTACTTATGCTGTGCACTGAAAAATTAATCTTTGCCCAAAATATCATATAAAAATTAATCTTTGCTTCAGCATGAGGATATTCTGCTACATATACCATATACAGGCCAAGAAATAACTAGTAACCATTTATATTTGATATGATTGAAAACATTAGACAATCAGGAGCACTTCTTTGCCCTCTCTCTTCTTTGAGAAGACGTGTATGTGCTTTATCTGGGGTTCTCACTTCAAAGTAAAGATCACTTTTTCTCCCACAGATTCTCACTACTTTGAAGTTTCCAGTCCCTGACTGAAGTATGCTCTTAGCTCACTTTTTTTAAAGTGGTGCCTAGAGTAGGACCCTTGTTGGGTATTTGGTTCTCACCTTTCAGCTTTTGAGCCACATCCCTCTGGAGATTTGAAAATATCACCTGAACTGTCCTCTCCCCTCTCTCTAGGTCTGTTCTAGAGCTGCAATTCTCAGGGAATGTGCCAAAAAACAGTGTGTTCCATGGCCAAATGAATCTGGGAAATCCTGTACCTTGGATACTCCCAAAGCATTTTTTCCTTTGACTTTATTGTAGCACACTTGGAGAAACTCAAAGATCTAGTTTCTATCATGTCCCCAGCCAAAGGACTGTCAATGAGCTTAACCTAGATTCTCTGTTTATCAGGTTCATTGATCATTCTTTTTACTTAAATATCATTTTTGTTCCAAGACCTCTTAGGTCCTTCTCAACTTTGCTTGCTGGTATTGTCAAGCCACCTGGGTCCATTCTCTTCCACTGACAGTTCATATCCACCCTTCTTTTTGGAACTCACATGAGTATTTGCATGTAAAAAGACAGTCATCATCATGTCCAGGAAATAGCCCCCATTGTCTCCCATTCAAATGTGTTTAAATAGAGTCTTAGTAATTTGGAATTGAGATGAGTTGCTTACAGATCCCCCAATCACTTTTCTAACTTTATAAATAAGAGAACAGAGAAATAAGACCAGAACCTGGATTGTCTTTTTTCTTTTTCTTTATTTATTAATTTTCCAGAGATAGAGAGAAACATCATTCCATTCTTATCCATGTACCCACTGGTTGATTTTTGTATGTGCCCTGATCGAGGATCAAACCTACCACCTTAGTATATTGGGTTGACATTCTAACCAACGGAGCTACCTCACAGGGCTAGAGCCCAGATTTTCTGATTCCCAGTCCAGTGATCCTAGGAAGTGGCTCAAATCTCCCAGAGGCATATGAGATCGATTCATACCAGAGAGTAAATTTACTAATTTGCAATGAAGAGTGAGATGTGTCTAGCACGAGTTCAGTTATCTAGACAGAGATCTACCCAGTGATTAAATTGCAGTTGGATGCTTTCGTTGATAAGAATGGGCTAGAGAATAAGCAGTTATATTTTTTAAGGAATTGATGTACTGGAAATAATTTTGGGTTGGGAGTTAGGAGGCTAATTTTAATTCCAATTCTCCCACCACAGGATCTTATTGTCATTGGGCTTCTGTTTCATCATTGGCTAAATGGCAAGAGATTAGATTCCTTCAGCTTCACATTTTAGGATTCTGTGATTCTAAGTTCTTCCTTTTAAATTATCCTGCCTTTATATCTTCAGTATCCTTTTTTTATATGCTAACTCACAAACCTCTGGCCCTTGGTCTCAGCTTCTTTTAATCCATAATCATCCAGTTTTTAGAATGGGTCCTTTTTGTCCTATCCTGGGCATTAGATAAGTTTTTCTCAAGATTCTCAAATAAATGGTTCTTTTTTAAAAACAAACAAACCAGGTATCCACGGCTGCTGATTTGATCTTAAATAAATATTAATATCACCATCTCTTCCTGGAATCTCTGAATTAGTGTAGCTTCCCCACACTCAACGGTATCTATTCATTTTATTTCCACTGCGAGACCTAAAGCTCCCAGGGAAAGCAGAGCCACATTGTGAAATCTAGACTACTCAGTTTGCTAGTCACAGCAGCTTCCTGAAACACCAAATTACAGTGTCATTAGTGTCAGATTATGATGACAAGATCTCCTAATTCAAGTCTGTGACAGTGCTTTTAAATCACTCACACTACTAAATTGTTTCATTTATTTAAAGAATGTCCACTGCCCCCACAGCCTCCGGGCATGGGTACAAAATACTGCTATCAAGAGGGGTCCACAGCAGTCCTCAGTATGCTCATTATCACAGTTTTACCAGTAACACTAAGTACATCAACAACGATGAACTATAACAAACATATGATTCTTGTTCACACTTACATAAAATAGTGACAATGCTGTTAGTAATTAGTTACCAGATCCTCAATTCCTTTTTTTTTTTTTGGCATTAGTAATATGCCACTTGAAGTTTTACACCAAATTAACATTACCCACATTCAACTGTTTCCAAGACCCTTGAACATGTGCTATCCTTCTTTATACACAAAGATGATGCTCCTGACAAGACATGAACTTTGAATTGTTTGCTTGCAGCCTCTAGTTAAGAGTGTACAGAGTATAGTCCATTTTGGTATGGGACCAGCAGTCTACCATAATGAAAGATCATTTCACTATTTGAAACTACCTCTCCTGTCCAGGAAATAAGTTTATTAACATGTAACTCTGTCTAGCCATCAAGCCTGACAGGTTAAGGTGAGGGAACACAAACTCTGAATATAAAAACCAAGGCATTTACTTAACTAGGACTCATTCTGGTTCCATGGTCAGCTTGCAGACAGAAACATAATGCCAGAATTTTTAGGATTAAATAATTTTGTAATCAATGCCTGCAAAGTCCTTTAAATTTAGTTTCTATTTTTCTATTTGCAGAAAGTTTATGACACCTGCTGATACCCAAATCCCTTATGAAGATAAGTGAGATAGTAACAACATAAACCACTTCTACTTTAATGAAAAAGTACTTCTGAAATAAAAAGGATTAGTGAAGACCAGGCAAAATCCCCAAACCAGCCTCTAAATTCTGTTCCAAAAAAGTAGGCGTCCCCACTGTCAAGAGAAAAACACAACTGACTGTAATTCCACTTGGAAAAACTACCCTCAGTTTTGTCTTATAAACAACCCTATAGACAGGAAATAATTTGTTTCGTTTTATTTTCTCCTGACACTAGAAATCAAGTGTTTTCAATTGACACTGAAACTAGAAAACTGGATCTAAATTTCTCACTGGTTAACACAGTCTTACAAGATCTGGAGTCTTTTGGCTTTATTTCCAAATCCCAGCTCTTTGACTACCCATTCCAAATTGAAATGTGAATGTGTCAATTAGTGGCTGAGAGAGTTCACATTGAATCCAGAAACTCCAGGTTTTTGCTACAGGATTAAATATTTTATATGGTATAAATGCTAGATGGTACAGATGCTAGAATTACGGTTAATCTTTTCACATCATTCTAATTTAATCACGTGTGATTTTTTGGTGTTGTTGATTGGTTAACGATGCTAGCTTTCCTGTGTGGCAGTTCTGATTCATCAACAAATAGGAAAACATGCTCTTAAGACTCCATTGTTTCACCCACCACTTCATGAAATCCCTCTTGCAACCGTATGAAAGGTAACTGGTTGGGCCAAAGGGGCCCTTCTTTTAAACTAGAAAAGAGGGTTGCTGTTGTTGTTGTTGTTGTTTCTTCATTAAGTAACATGAAAGATATTTAAATTCATGATTTTTGATTCTTAGTATCATGGTCTAATAAACTGAACTAACCATTCCAAGTATTATAAAAATGGGATCCAACATTTATTGGGGAAATACTACCTTAAGTATTTAGTTAATGAGTGTATTCTAAATTCTAATGTTTTTACTATGTTGGCAAACAGAAAAGAACTATAAGATTAATAACAAATGTTTTACTCCTGCAAATAATTATTTCACTTAAAACAAAATACTCAACTTTTTTTCCTCTTCCACAATATGAATTCTTCGATCCTTTTGTATAAAAGGCTCAGATGATCTGTTTTCTCTAGCCAGAATGACTGCATATGTTCAATAATATATCAGTTTCATCAGCCGCCATAGAATAGGCACATATGACAATAAATCATTTTGGGAACTTCCTGAATCCCAGCCAAGTTGTAGACAATAAAAGATTCTGCTTGTAAAGGCAGCTATAAAAGTTAATTTCATACAGGTTCCCCAGCACACATGCTATGGTTCAGTTCCAAACAGATGTGATCTTGGAACAGCAATGGAAAATGGCATGAAGAATTTTCGCTAACTTTGCACATCAGGACATTCAAGTACTTGGTGTTCAGGGCAGCCTTTGGTCATTAACACATTGCATCAGCGATGAAGGCTAAAATCGTGTTTCTCCTGCTTTCAAACAATAGTCGGATTTGTCAGAAGTTGCATGCTTATCTGAATTTTTGTAATTTGAGCCATTCTCTATATACTAGCAAAGCTCTCTATTAATGGTTCTCTGGAATTGATTTGCAACAATAATGATCAATCCTTTGGTTTATCTTTTGCTGGAATGGAGATTTTCAAAACATGGTAAGGGTATACCCTCTCCACACAAGCCCTGCTGAGCTTGAGAGTACAAAGTGCAATTGGAGTCCAAGAAAATGTAAAACAACTCAGTGCTTGGAGCTGAATGAGAGCATCATTAACATGTTAATCACACACCTGAAATGAATTAAGACCGACCTACAGATTAAGGTGCTCTAGGCCAACAAAAAAGAAAAAAGTGGATTGATGATGTTATGCGGTAGATATTTATATAATTACACTTTATACCAGCAGATTGCTTTGAAATTACATGACACTTTTCCATCCATTAGTTCATATGAACTTCAGGACAACTTTATAAATTTATGAGGGATTCTTATTTTGAGGGTTTGAAGAAATTGGTTTAGTGATATTAAGTGACAATCCCAAAAAGGACAAAGGAAATAAAGGTGACAATCTCAGATGCATGGTCTTGAAAGGCCCGTAGACTAGGAGCCCTAACAACCTCAACGGGCCCACTCGCAATGCATTCTGGGACTGAGCTCCAGGAGGGTGTTCACATAGAAGACACAAGAAATAAAGTTCTTCTATTAGCTCAGCCACTGACAATCTGTGGCTTGCTTTGGCAAGTCACTTTAACGATTGAGCCTCCCTTTTCTCATCTGTGAATGTGAGAAGGCTAGACTAGAAAATAAGTCCTAAGCTCCTTTCTGTATCTGACCTTCTACACAGGTCCTCTGGATGGAAGTGGCAGAGATGAACTACTATTTATTTATTGGCAAAAAGCACTAGGAAACATGCTTTGTGAGACTTAGGTTGATGCTGTCTCTGCCCCTTAGACACATTTTATCACAAGTGCTTTGTATTTTCAAGAAATAGGTAAAATGTGTCATACCATGTGGCCTCAAAGCCAGAGGATATTTGCTCTTGTACCAGGGTGACAGACATAGCAGAACCCAGTGCAGGCAAGTCAGGGAGCAAGAAATAAGGTCAGTCTCACCTGCCACTGTGCAACTTCCAGTTAGTCTCACCTGGGGTTGGCTCTCAGTCTAGTGGTTCATTTTCTTGGAACTAAGAGAAAGTGGTTTTGCTTCACCAAGCAGGTCAGAAACCAAATACCTGGACTGTGACCAGCCCGGTCCTTGCCTAAGGAACTAAGCTGATTGTGCTGTCTCCAGATTCCTACAACTTCCACTCTGGACCAGTTGAGCTAGTGCCACAAGCAGGAATGGGTCTCACACCCAGTCTGGTGTCCTCCCGTTCCTCCTCCATTTTGCAGTTCAGAATTTAGTGAGTCTTTGTTAGCAGTTAGTCTATCAGTTGAGTATTAAAGGTCTCAACTGTTTAATGAGGCATTCAGTGGGACTAATTTGATGCCCAGACTCTACAATGAGAATGATTCTTTCCATTTAGCAATCCTATGAAAACTATAGTCCTATGTTCACAATAACTCGAACATCTACAGCTCATAGCAAGTACCCTCTAACATCATCCGTCATCAGAACAGACCAATTTACAAGATAATAGAGTTGATTTTGTTATATTTTACCTAGTGGCTCAGCTCTTTGCAGACAAACTGGGCATTTTATCAGATAATAAATAGCACTTCAGTGGCAGTAAGAGGTCTCATCCGGCTAGTAGGGCACGGTTGTTATTGTTTTGTTTTGTTTTGTTTTGTTTTGTTTGTTACCTGGCAGGATTTGCATCATTGGTTTTTAGCCCATATTACTTCCTAGAAGGTGTTCACTGCAAAGGAGTTCTTTATACATTCCAGTGTTTGAAATATGTCTCTTTCAGCCCACAGAGGAGTGTACTCCTCTGGACCTGTCCGATCCAAGACCAGGTGGTTTTGAACAGTCTCCACCCTCAAATGCCTTGTAGCACCCCCACAGAGCAGCCTGGTGTGGTAGGAATCCACCGGTGGGCTCCCCATTTGACAGATGAAAAACCTCATGTAGGGAAGAGATGAGCCATTTGTCCAGGCCACATTTGTCTGGGAACATTCTCATGGCTTTCCGACTCTCTTTGCTCTGTGTCACCAGCTCTGGAAGACAGTCGTAAAAAAAACAGTTCAAAGGAAGGGCCTTTGGGGTTGATTTTTATATTGAATCAAAATCTAAAGCTTCTCTTGTTTTACCACAAATAAACCTCAGCGGGGCCAGGTCAATTTACAATCCATGTTGAGGAATCTTAAGTTCAATAAAGAGTAATTTTACAATTCTGAAATTGTACATGAACTAATTTTAAAATGAATACATCATCATAACACTAAGAGGATTAAGTACTGAATATGATGTATCTGGCAGTTCTTCAGCTTTAATACTTTGCCCAGTGCTGTGTCCATTGATATTTTCCCAATAACCAACCAAGATCACATCAGTCCTCTGGGGTAAAAATCTTTTTGCTCTCTGATGGTTTGCCCCTGTGCTCCTCAGAGGATTTCATCATCTCACTCCATCTCTGTCTCTAAGATGCCTCCAGAGAAGACTTCAGATTCTGTCTGAGAACTGTGTTGTCCACATCTATAGGGCTACAGGTGCTTTGCAAATAGTGTTCAGCAAACAGTGCTTCCATTCCCCAAAACCTCCTTGAAAAAAAACAAATTACCTTTCTGATCACCAAGCAAATGCCACTCACAGCTGCACTGTTATGGGCCTAGCAAAAGAAGTGGTTCAGAACAGGCCTCCCCAAGATGTGCCACTTGGGCATGTGAGTTATTTTGAGGTGAAGGCAATCGAGACTTTGTGAGCTCACATGAAATTTTTACCTTTCCTTTAAAGAACTTAAGTTAGGGCCCTGGCCTATAATAAGAGCTTTCACCAGAGATAACATTTTATGACCTATGTACTGAGCAGGGCAAACTTCTAATTACTGACCATCTGCTCTTACCATTCTGTAGTGACCTTCCTCCCCGCTGAAGCTCTAAGGTGCTCACTTCATCCGCAGCTCAGGATGTCATATGTACCTCGCTTTACCTTTCTGTCTCTGAACCTCTCATGTATGTGGGATCTCTGACTCTCTCCTATATGTAGGGTCCCATACATATACATGTAATTAAAATTTCTCATTTTTCTCTTGTTAATCTATCTCATGTCTATTTGATTATTAGGCCAGAGAAAAGAACCTAAACCTAAAGGGCAGAGGAGAGTTTCTACCTCCTACACACAAGGGAAGGCCAGGAACAGATTTGGCCTGGTGAGAACAAAAATGTTTGCCTGCAATTGGCCATTAATTGTGTCTTCCATTAGAATTTTAATATTTTGGTTCATGGGTGTTTTCCCCAATTCCTAGGACAGTATCTGGTAAGTAATATGGGTTAAATTCATGTCCATTAGAACAGGAAGAAAGGAGGGAGGCAAAGAGGAAGGAAAATGGAGAAGAGGGAGAGAGAGAAAGGAAGGAGGGAGGAGGGAGGGAGAGAGAAAAGGAAATAAGTAAGAAAGGGGAAGGAGAAGGGAACAAAGAGGGAGGGGAGGGGGGAGGAGGGGGATGAGAGGGGAAGGGAAGGGAAGAGAACCTCTTAGGAACAATTTAGCTTAGGGGCTAAATCAGAGGCTACTTGTCCACTGATATTCATTCTCTCCACATCAATAATGCAAGTCCTAAGTTGTATCTGGGCATAACTCCACAGCTGAAGGAGGCATTTCCCAGCCTTCCTGCAGCTTGGTGTGGCCATGTGACCAAGGTGTAGCCAAAGGGATGTGAGCAGAAGGCTATGTGCCACTTTCAGGTCACTCTCCTGGCTCTTTTCCTCCTTCCTGCTGACTGCAGCTGTAGCTGCTGCCTTGCCTCCAGACCCAGCCTGCTGATCTCTGAACATAAGAGAAGGAGTAACTTCAATCTTGGTCACGTCACTATATTCCAGGATCTCTCTGATTTAACGCATTAGCCTGTGCCTTAACAAACACAGGCACTCAGGGCTTTCATCTTATAGTATGGAGCAGGGCACACACCTAAACTGCGATTTACTCAAGTACCTTATTTAAGTGAGTTTTAAAGTTTATGTCAGTCAATTTACTAATCAGCTAATATTTCTCAGCATGTGTTCGATTCAAAACACTCTGCTTGGCACTATAGATATGTACGACATTATCCAGCCCTCAAGAAATTGATCCTCTAGCTCTGAAGATCAGGCAGACACATGAGTACCACAAAGCAGCTCCATCCGTCGTCACTCCCCACACAGGCGGCACCCTTGGTGAGGGCACAGGCCCACTTCTTCCACCTTCGTCAGTAACACTCCTGGCCCACGGGGCCTCCCAATTGGAAAATAATTTTGTGGTGTTTGAATAAGTTTCCCCTTTCTCAAATCACTTAATTTTCCTCTACCTCAAATTTTCCAATTATGAAATGGTCCCAGTGCGACTATCAATGTCTGCATCCATGTGACTTGATGACTTGGGCTTTCTAATCCCTCCACTATGTCTCCTCCTGTCCAGACCCATGGCAAATGGAAGTGGGTCCAGGCCATTGCGTAGTATTTTGTTGAAGTCATGCACGATCGATATTGAAAATAGTCACTCAGTGCCTCTCTTCTTGCCACCCGCAGAGCAAAGCTTGCCAGCTGTACTGGCCACTGCTGTGCCTCCTGCTGAAGGACCGCTTTCCAGCAGCCAGAGAAAAGTGGCTGTGCCGACTGGCCTGGATGCCCAGGCACCACAGCCAGGAAAAGGCAGGCTAAGCAGGCCTGAACCAAACCAGGAGACACATGGATGAAATGAGAAGGAACATAGATTGATTCTCATGACCTGCCATTGGCAAGTGAGTCTAGAGCTGTTTTTTAAAAACTAATCAAATTGTCATTGTTCACCACAGGGGAGAGTAGTATCTGTCCACAATATTGACCAACAATGAAACACACACATGATATGGAGTTACATCCATTACTCTGGATTAATTACATTTCCAACCTACTTATGTGGGGGAAGCAGGGCAATTTCTAAATGTTAGGTGAGGTGGACAGCAATCTCCAACCTCCTCTCTGGGAGGGGGACCATTCATGGTACAGAGGAGAGAGAAGCTGTTTTTGTTAGAAGAGCTGCTCCGCTACATCTAACTTATCAAGTAACAGTGTTTTCATGTATGAAAATGAGACGGCAGTGCAGTATTTCTCTGAAAGTTACTGATAAGTGCAAATGCCTAGCATGCTGCCTGACCCAGAGGAAGTAATCATTAGTTCTTAGCTCAATCAGAAATGAATAGTTAAAAATGCTAATAGTCATTCCAAAATGAAAATAAGAACTCAGAGTGACATGGAGGGAAGGGCTGCCAGAATATGATACATAACAGCTAGGAAAATGATTCCTGGGAGGAAACCTATATCCTCTGAAAAAGGAACAATTTGAGAAAATGGGCAAAGACACAGCATGAAGTGACAGAAAAATGTGTAGTAATGTTCTGAAACCAGAGGGGATCTCCAAGGACATGAACCCAGGAAAGAAAAAGAATAATTCATTGAGCTTTCCTACAAGCAGGACATCGGAGCAGTGCTAGCCAGACAGAGGCTGGAAGCATGCCTGTGGATTATTTTCAACTAGAAATGAGGGAGGGGCCTTGCGAACTTCCGCTGTGATCAAGGTTGAAAAGAAGCAAAAGGGAAACCTTTTGGAGAACTGGAAAAGAGATACAAAAGCCTGAGATAAATTGCATTAAAAATAATGTAAAATTCTCTGTTTCTGTCATTTGCCAAACTGTTGGAGTGCTGACCTCATGAGACTTCCATATGTTGTGTAAAATCTCTCTGGGCGCTGACGGCACGTGTGCTGTTTCAGAGATGCCGGCGTTGGAGGGGGCTGGGGCCGCTGGGAGCTGTAGCTGACATTGTATGGGGAGAGAAAGGAGCTGTCACTCCCAGGATGCAACAGTGGGGTCCCAGGAGCACACATGCCAGTGACGCTCCAGATTCTGTTCTCTGGGCCCACCCTGAGCCTGAGATGTTGTTGATTTGTACCTTTCTTCTAACAGAGAGAAGGGTTGGGGTGTCTGGATTTCACCAATGCCTCCCTCAGCTGGAAAAAGCCACTGTCTCATGGCAGAAACGTCCACCTCTCTCCAGTAGGAAAACAGCCCCAGAACAGAGAAGTGACTCCTCCAAGGGACTCAAGAGCTCCAGATAATTAGAGAGGAAGAAAGCGAAGGAAATCTTCCCTGAACCCCTGACTCAAATCACAGCCAGGTTTATGATCAGGTCCAGTGTCACTTTGCTTTCTTTCCAGAGGCAGGCAGAAATCCTACACCATCCACCCTCCCAGGCTCTAGCTTGTAAGCAGAGCTGGGGGCACCTTCTCTGTGTCCACACCTTGGGGACTGGGAAGGACAAGAAAACTTTCAGAACACTAAAGCATAATAAGTGGTTTCCCCACAGTCTCCAATTGGGTACACCTGTCCTTCTCTTTCATATGCCTGTCCCCCACCCAGCACCCTGCACCCCAATCACTGCCAAGCTGGTCCCCAAGTTCCACACCCCAGTGGAGGAGAAGAGACACAGGAAAGACAAACCCAGGCAGAAGTGCGGTTTGACCCCCATGGGGCGGCCAGATGGCTCTTTTTCTGCCCAGGAATGCGTTTCCCTCAGACGGCCCCAAACTCCAAGTCAGTAAGAGGGCCTGCGCTGCAGGCAAACGTCAGCCTGGCACTCATTGCAATTTCAGCAGGACTGACAAGCTACAGTGCACCCTTGCTTCTCTGGACCCTCAAAAAGTTCAGAGTCGTTTATTTTCTTTTGCTTAATCTCTCCTCTTTGCCACCAGGACACTGAGAAGCCTGGAAATCTGTGCTTAGCACAAGGCAAAACAGAGAGGAAGAGCCGGCACAAAATGTTTTCTCCAGCGTGCTGCCTGGGGAGCCAGGCCTTGACTTTGACATGTGCTGGAGGTGTGGTGTCCAAAGTAAACCTTTGAACTATTTTTTTGGAACCTCCAAAAAGACCCTGCACATCAAAGGGGATCTGATCCCTGCTCCGTGCGTTGCAGGCATCGTTAAGCATTTTGCATGAATCAACCACCTTCTGAAAAAGAAAGGAAGCCCAAACTCAAAGCACATTGCCAGTCCTTGGACCCAAATCTGGCCCCAAGCACATGCTCACCACATGGCGTCTTCCCCTGGTTCAGCAGAATCAAACCCTGCAGACACGCCCTGGGCTCCTCCATCGCACAGCAGTTGTCACAGAGCCACTCTCAGCAGCCTCCCAGGTCGGGATACAATGGGGCCACTTGTCAGAGCAGCCTCAGGCCCCTCTCCCATGCCCACCTCGAGGGAGCCCACATGAGCTCCGACTCCAGTCACGAGGGGAGCCCTGCTGGGCCGCCCCACCCCGAAAGCCAGCACAGGATGAAGTCTGGGGCTGAATAGGGAGGCCTGTGTGAGCTCCTTGGCACCATGCCCAGAAAGCCACATCTTATGCAAGCACCCGCATTGGTGGGCACGGCAGAGAATTCCAGTCTCTGAAAGAAGGCAGAGCAGGGGGCACATCTTGAGGCTTAAGACTCTTCTGCCATTTGTCTTCTGTGGAATTCATTCAGCTCCCCATGGGCACCTGTGGTGATAAGCAGGGGATGAGACGAAACTTCAGAGGCCATGGTTGCTCCAGTAGCTCCTAGAAATTGCTAAGGTGTTCTCTTCTGAGCAGCTTAAGGCGGGAAACATCTTTAGGCCCTTCCCTACCAGCTGTGCTTTCTACAGACCCACAACTGAAGCGATCGTTTGAGGGCAGCAAGGAGTGGCCCTGGGAGGCCACTTATGTCCTCTCAGCCCCTAACAACTTCAACCCACTAACAACCTTCAAAGCACTAGGAAGATATCCTACCCTATGATTTCACTGGAGGTGCGTGAAACAGTTTTTAAGACAAGATGCTATCATTCTTGGCAACTGTCTTTTCAAAAGTCATTTTCTCTTCTAGGTTCAGGAAAAGAAAAAAGGCTTCAAACTGCTAATGCAACCTCATTGGCAAGAGTTTTAATTAGCAGTTCAAAAACTGCCCACATTCTGGCTTTTTAATTAATAGGCACAATTTCTGTTGAGTTCTACTTCAATAGGAGCTATATAAAACCAGTGAGTGGGTAACACTATTTCATTCAAATAAGAAGTATAAAAAGAAAAGAAAAAGCTGAATTAGAAGGAAGAGAGAAGACACATGTATTGTTCCTCTGGGTTCTACCTTGATAATTAAACATTATTACTTAACACCTCTTGCTGGAAGAAGCCCTTTGCCTCATGACCAATCAACCCCTTGAATCATTTTAACACCTTGACACCGTGACCCTGAGTCCAGACACCGGGAATCCCAGCCAGACACCCTCATTCAACAAATACTGACTGAGCATGCTATCTGCCAAGCACCAGGCACGTGCCAAGGAGTCTGAGATGACAGAGCAGGTCCCCACTGTCCAAGGAGCTCATAGTCTTATAGATGATAACTACCTAAGAGAAAAACGTTATATGACTAGACTACCAGCACCCAAATGCAGAAATGCTGTCGTACTCATTTTTATCTTCCCATGATCCAGGCAAGGTCTAAACAGAGTAGGCAAGTGTTAAATATGTTTGTTGACTGACAACTACAGGGTGAATAATGGTGCCTCCACCTGTACTGTGGTGACACAAAGGAAGGATGATCAACTGTGCTAGGGTGGGGAAACCCAGATGACAGCTCCCTGGTGCCTTGAGGCGGGCCACACCAGGAGTTCTCCATGGCTTCTGATCTAATTGCTCACAGCCCAAGCAGGCCACTTGTTAAGTACATTGGTCATCATCATAGGGAGAGAACTGAGACCCTGGATCTGGGTCTTAAAAACCAAGTTGGAGTTTCCCAAACAGAAAAGCTGGGAAGGATATTGTGGACAGACAAAGGCAAATAAACCTGAAATTTACCAAAGCAGTTGGAAAGTTCTGAAGAGAGAGCCTGGGTGACAGACAGGAGCCAAATCCCACAAGAGCATCATCTATCACACACAGGAGTGCAGCTTTTATCCTGAAGGGGATGAGGAATCATCAGAAGGCTTTCATCAAAAAGAAACCTGAGGAATTGACTTTGATGAGAAAAGAGATAAATCTGGAAAAGGACATGTTCAAAGGATTTAGAAATGGATAAGTGGAAAGTGTGAGAGTTTGGAAGTGAGCCACTGGCAGTGGGTTAAAGAGAGGGAATGCGTGAATGTGGGCATGTTTGTGAGGCGGGCCATCTTCAGACAAAACTTAGGAATGTATTAGATGTGAATGATAAGAGAAGAAGAGTGTAAAATAACTTCCAGGTTTCTGGCTTGGATAACTGGGAGCAGGGGGTGGGGGTGGGTTAGGGAGTCTACTAATGCACTAGGACACAAAGGAGCCCAGGAAGATTGGAGCAAAGAACTGTTGAGTTTCACATGGTGAGCGTTGCTTTCGCCATGACAGATGGAGCAATCCAGTGTGGGTCCTAAGTTCTTGAGCTCAAGCAGGAGATCTGTCCTAGACAGATGGACCTCTACTGGTCTGCAGTTTGCATGAGTTTTTTTCTCTACAGTCTCATGAAGTCTCAGCATCTCTCTCTCTCTCTCTGTCTGTTTCCCTCTCCGTTTCTCCATCTCTACTCAAAGATTTCTGCATGAATCATCCCTGGGTGCTAATTTGGAAGATGCCACAGAAAGCAGTGCACAATCCGAAGGTGGCTATGACACTGGTGAGTTCAACTTACGACAAAGCAGACTCCAGGAACACTTCCAAATAGGAAAAAAATGCTCAAAACTTCCTTTCTCGTACCTGTTCCAAAGACCTCAGAAAGAATCCCCAGTGCTCTCAGTAACCTCAAGGAAGCTTTCCCCCTTTTGAAGAAGAAAAGAAATAATAATAAAAAGAGAATCTTGCTTAGCACACATCATCAAAGTCTTAGCCTATGCTCCATTGCTCAGTCTGAACCACAAGCAGGCTTCTAACACTCAGTGATGGTCCCAGCAGACATGCACCTGTTGAATACTGAAAAAAATCCTGAACAAGAAATCCTGAACAATCAATAGACTGCCTTATTATCTCCTTCCCTTCAGATATTTTTCTTATAGTCCCAGCTTCCTCAAAAACCAAATAATTCTTTCTGAACCTTCTTCATTGCCCCCAGCTCAATGAATCCATTTCTTTCTGATGCATACTATAATTCCGGATGGTGAATAAAGCCCAGGAAAAAAATCCAAACATATAGGGTTTTAGCATAGCCAAAGGGCTCTTCCTGATCAACTTGATCTTCCACCAGACCTGCCTGTGAATTAAGTCAGTTCTATTGGTGTCATGAGAATATACAGCAAATTGCCTGTAAGAGTTCAGCCTTAAGATAATGATGGTCAGGAATCCCTGTCATTTAGAGAAATAAGTTCTACCTACCCCTGTGAAGAGGGCAGTGTGCACATGTATTACTGTGCTAACTATTAAACTACCTCCCATTCAAACACATTATGAACCCTAAGGCCAGCACAGGTGAGCTGCCCAGGAAGAGGCACAGAAAATGGTTCCTGAGATCATGTGTGTTTCAAACAGAGTTGATTCTCATTGTTCATTGCAATCATGTTCTATAAAGTCTTGGTGAACACTGAGCCATAGCTTCCAGGGAATTTCCAGGTTAGGTTCCTTGCAAGCCACTGCTCACAACATTTCCATCAGCCAATCAATACATGACCTTGCTTAATGTGTTTCTGTTTAAAGACACTTCCTTCAATATATATTGTTGATTCATTAACATTGAACTCACAGCCAACAGCACTATAATGCATGACTGAACAAAGATTCTCTAATACACATATTTAAGACACATCACAGCCTTCTTGCATTTAGGAACACTAGACAGACCTGGCTCGTGTGGCTCAGTAGATTGAGTGCTGGCCTGCAAACCAAAGGGTCACCTGTTCGATTCCCAGTGAAGGCACATGCATGGGTTGTGGGCCAGGTCCCTGGTAGGGAGCATGTGAAAGGAAACCACACATTAATGTTTCTCTCCCTCTCTTTCTTCCTCCCCTCCCCTCTCTCTAAAAATAAATAAAGTCTTTTAACAAAAAAAGGAACACTAGACAGCACTTTAGCACTATACTTGAGGTACATATATTTTAAGTGGTGAAATAAGCAACAAAAAACTCTAAAATGTGGGAAATGTGGCACTAAGTAGACCATGAAAAGGACACTTGTTCACAGTATGAAAGCTGAAATCAGAAGGCAGAACATAACCATGTTCAACCTCAACTGGAAATGTGAGTGTTGGGTGACTCAAATTTTTCACCACTCTGCATACGTCTGCAACTGACTGTTAAAGCACTATAATTGCTGACTTAGCAGCTACAAATAAATTTTAGCCAGTATGAAAATTTGCAAATATCTGTGAGTAATGAGGATCAACTGTAGATTGTGCTGTTAACTCTTTCCTCTAACCCAGATATCCTATAGGGGATCTGACTAGATGTTTAAACACATTCAAGGAAGTTCATCTTCAAGGTCATTCAAACCATTTTCTCTTTTTTTTTCCTTTTTAGCATACTTTTAAAAACAAAAATAAAAATGAATAAATGACCACTAGTGTTATTAAAATTATAGTATAGTGGTCCCTCCTTGTCCACAGGGGATACATTCCAAGTCCCCCAGTGGATTCCCAAAACCATGGATAGTGCCAAACTCTACATATACTTTATTTTTCTATACATACATACCTATAATGAAGTTTAATTTATAAATTAGGCAAAGTAAGATGTTGACAACAATAACTAATAATAAAATAAAATAATTATAGCAATATACTATAGTAAAAGTTATGTGAATGTGTTCTCTCTCTCTCTCAAAATACCTGATTGCACTATACTCACTTATTCTTCTTGTGATAATGCGAGATGATAAATGCTAAACCTATTCCTGAATCTGTGTAATCATCCCTTACTTACAGTAAATGGCTTGGTGTCACTCATTTCAGAAATTCCTTGTTGAAGTCTTCCACCCACAAATTTAATGCCTTTTCCATCTTAAACACTTATCACACATTGTGGCCATAAGTTTTTCACTTTGAGGTACAATGGCAAAACTATCAGGACTATCTTTTTCCTTCTTCACAATTTCATGGATAGAAGACTTGTTCTGACCATAGATCTTAGCAAACTCAGCATATTTTCTCTCCTTATTAAGTCAAGAACTTTCACCTCTTTACTCAGAGGAATCACTTTATGGCTTCTCTTTGGCATATCTGAATTGTCAGTATCACTAATCTTGCTCTTTGGGGTCTTTATGAACTAAAATAAGAGCTACTTGAAAACAAGCACTGGGATTCCCTGACAGTGGATCTGATAACCAACCAAGACCCCTACTTAGTGACTAATAGGCAGGATACGCCAGATAGATTCACATCTCAGGTGGAACAGCACAAAATTTCATCATGCTCCTCAGAACGGCATGCAGTTTAATACTTAATGAATTGATTTCTGGAATTTTGCATTTAATATTTTCAGACTGCAGTTCACCGCAAGTAACTAAAACCGCAGAAAGAGAAAACATCAATAAGGGAGGATTATTGTCTACCATAAATGTTTATATTTGACAAATTAATTCCTTTAACTCACAACATCAATACAATGCAATACAATTGGCACTAATCATAAGATAATAAATATTTTAAAAATATTATTTCATGGATCATCACAGGCAGTATGGTCTGGCAGAGGAACATGAGTTTTAAGTTGTATAACAATCATCTTCTACTCCATCTGGGTATTTCTGTCTGTAACTTCATTTAAAGAGAATCCCAATGCATATATTAAAAACCCTTTGTGAACATGTGGCTCCAGCAGATGATTTTCCTGAATTTCCTTGGGGCAGGCTCCTAAGCAAATGGTGATCAAGGTCTCTTCAAGGAGTTAGACATTCTCTTTCTAGTTCACAATGCAGTTAAAGGAACCCACTGTCTTATCTGCTGGGCGAATTGCAATTATATCTTATAAAAGCTGGGTTTCAAAAATTGTAACGCTCAGTTTTTTCTAATCCACAGGGCTCATCAACTTACTTGATGAAATTTCCGAGACTTCCAGCCAAGACAGAGGTGTAGATAGACACACTGTGCCTCCTCACACAACCAAAAGAAGGACAACAACAAATTTAAAAACAAAAAACAACCAGAACTGACAGAAAATTGAATTGTATGGAAGTCCAACAACCAAGGAGTTAAAGAAGAAACATTCATCCAGACTGGTAGGAGGGGCGGAGACGGGCAGCTGGGTGGAGAGGACTCACTGCAAGGTGGCAGCTGGCAGACCAGGTGAGGCGGTGGATTGCAGACTGGGCGGTCCCATATTCATGTCAGATAAACCGGGAGGATAAACTGCAGAGCAAGACAGACTGTGCAACGCAGGGTTCCAGTGCAGTGAAATAAAGCCTCAAAGTCTCTGACTGAAAAAACCTGTGGGAGTTAAGGCGGCAGCAGGAGAAGCTCCCGGCCTCACAAGAGAGTTCACTAGAGAGACCCACAGGGTCCTAGAACGTACACAAAATCCACCCACCCAGGAATCAGCACCAGAAGGGCCCAATTTACTTATGGGCAGTGGGGGAAGTGACTGAAAACTGGCAGATAGTGGAGCAAGCAGTACTGTTCCCCCTCAGACCCCTCCCCCACATACAACGTCACAACACAGCGACAGGGGTTGCCCTGCTCTGGTGAACACCTAAGCCTCTGCCCCTTACTACATAACAAGTGCGCCAAGACCAAAAAAATGGCCCAAATAAAAGAACAGATCAAATCTCCAGAAAAAATACAACCAAGTGAGGAAGGGGTAGCCAACCTATCAGATGCAGAGTTCAAAACACTGGTTATTGGGATGCTCCAGGAACTTACTGGGTATTTCAACAGCATAAAAAAGACTCAGGCAGCACTGAAGTTTGCATTATGTGAAATAAAAAAAAAATCTACAGGGAACCAACAGTGATGGGAAGAAAACCAGGATTCAGATCAAGGGTTTGGAGCAGAAGGAAGAAAGAAACATTCAACAGGAACAGAATGAAGAAACAAGAATTCAAAAAAATGAAGAAAGGCTTAGGAACCTCCAGGACATCTTGAAATGTTCCAACAGAAAAAGAAGAGGAAGAGCAAGAAATGAAAAACTTGTTTGAAAAAACAATGAAGAGGAACTTCCCCAATCTAGCAAAGGAAATAGACTTTCAGGACGTCCAGGAAGCTCAGAGAGTCCCAAAGAAGTTGAACCCAAGGAGGAACACACCAAGGCACATCATAATAACATTACCCAAGAGGAAAGATAAGTAATCTTAAAAGCACCAAGAGAAAAGGAGACAGTTGCCTACAAAGGAATTCCTATTAGACTGTCAGCTGATTTCTCAAAAGAAACCTTACAGGCAAGAAGGGGCTGGCAAGAGGTATTCCAAGTCATGAAAGGCAAGGACCTATATCCAAGATGACTCTATCCAGCAAAGCTATCATTTAGAATAGAAGGGCAGATAAAGTGTTTCCCAGATAAGGTCAAATTAAAGGAGTTCATCATTACCAAGCCCTTATTATATGAAATGTTAAAGGGACTTATCTAAGAAAAAGAAGATCAAAAATAGGAACAGTAAAATGACAACAAACTCACAGCTATTAACAACTGAACCTAAAACAAAAACAAACACAAACTAAGCAAACAACTAGAACAGGAAGAGAATTACAGAAATGGAGATCACATGGAGGGTTCTCATCAGGGAAGTGGGTGGGGAGAGAGGAGGAAAAGGTACAGGGAACAAGAAGCATAAATGGTAGGTAGAAGATAGACAGGGGGAGGTTAAGAATAGCATAGGAAGTGGAGAAGCCAAAGAACTTATATATATGACCCATGGACATGAACTGAAGAGGAGGAATGTGGGTGGGAGGGGTTGTGTGGGGTGGAGGGGAATAAAGGGGAGGGAAATTGAACAACTGTAATAGCATAATCAATAAAATATATATTTTTAAGTTAAAAAAAGAAGTAAAATTAAAAAAAAAAGAAATTTCCAAAGCCAGTTAGTCCTGATAACAAAACGAACTTCCCCTGCCAACATCTGGCTATGGCAAGATTTTGCCTGAGATTTATGAGAAAACTTCACTGAAGGACAGTTGTCCCTTGAACAACATGGGGGTTGGAGTGCCACCCCCCGTGCAGTCAAAAATCCACATATAACTTTGACTCCCCCAAAATTTAACTATTAGGAGACTACTATTGACCAGAAGACTTACTGATAATACCATCAATTAACACATATATTTATATTATATGTATTACATACTGGATTTCTACAATAAAGTAAGCTAGAGAAAAAAGAAATGTTACGAAAATCATAAGAAAAAAACTTATCAATGCTGTAAATTTGGAAGAACCAAAACATCCATGGTATAAATTGACTTGCCCAGTTCAAACCCATGTTTTTCAAGGATCAAATGTACTTGTCAAATGTAAGTTAGAGTTTCCTAACTCATCATCTGGAGTATCTATTTATCTTTAGGGCCTTCAGTTGTTTTGTTTGTGTCTTCAAGGGTTAATTCCACCCCCCACCATTAATTCCTGCTTTTGGAAGGAAAGGGAAGAAGATTGGTTCTGATACTGGTCAATGTTCTTCCTTCCGGAGAATGAGCCCATTACATGATCATCCCTATCAGCCAGTGAGCAGCTTTTTCTCCACTGGACCTACAGACACAGAAAGTTTAAGGAGTGACCTGTAATCATTATAATATTCTTTCCAATTCCCAGGGTTCTCTGGTGTCTGGCTGCCACCTGCATAAAAAGCAGTGAACCTGAACCTATTAACATTTTTTCCATTTTGATCATGGGGAAAAGTTGGGAAACATAGCAAACACCAACAGAAAAAAATATACATGTCCATGACCTGTTTTTCCCTCTAGAACCTTCAGCAAGGATCTGAAATCTAATGTGGGAGCTCTGTGAGTGGTCACCCTCTGCTGATTACCAGGCCAGCTCAAGGGCTCTGTCCAGGTTCCTGGAAAAATATCTACAACTGGGGCTGCCATGGCATCCCACCCCCACCCCCAGGAGAGCCGGCCACACACAAAGGCTTTCCACGGTGGGACCAGGTTTTCAGATGTCCTGGCCTTGAGCCCTACAATTTCCCTCGACTGAGATACGCCCCACTTGACTTAGTTACTCTCTACTTTGTCATCTTGGGGGAAAATCTCTCTCACTGAAAACAAAAGAAAACCATTAAATCCATATTACTAAAAGTAAAAAACTTTAAAGTACTGTTCAAACCTCCAAATTCTGGCAACACTTACTGATGGGCTAGTGGAAGCAGCAAGCAGCAGGGGAGGTAAAAAACAAAAATAAAGTACTTCTATTTAAAAGCTAAAGGACAGCTGGGTGATCTTCTCAGGCTGAGATTTCATGATTTTTTGGACAGCTCTGAGGGGTTTTGTGGACTTTCTTTGCTATGAACAAATTCTATAACCTCTGTACTTTCTCTCCTTTACTTAGGCTTAGTTTAGAAATTTATTATGGGCCCAGCAATATGCTGAGTGCCAGGAATATAATGATGAACAAGGCCAATTCTTTGTCCTCAAGTAACTTCAAGAAGAGGTTAAAAATAAAAGATGTATGAAAAATAATGTCCTCCAAGAACATGGAAGTCAAGGACTCTCAGGAGAAGACATTACCTAGGAGGCTGAGCAACCTCGTCCATTGGGTACCAAGCAAGAGCATCTCAGACCAAAGGAAAGCATGAGCATGGGATGGGCACATGTGATGCATTCAAGAAAGAGCAAAGGTTAGTGTTTCTCAGCCTCTCCACTTGTCTCCCACCTCTAGGTCTTCCCTCTCCAATATATTCTTTACTCCAAACCAGAGCAATCTTTCTAAAATATAATTCTCCTAAAACCCCTTGCTTATCAATGCTTAGCATGGTTTGAAAGGCACTCTCCAGACTGGCCAGTCCTTACCTTTCCAGCCTCAATTTCATCACCCAATCAGTCCTTTGTGGCTGCCTCTCTGTTCCCACCACCACCAAGTCTGGCTAACTCCACCTGACTTTCCAGGGCTTAGCTCCAGGGTGCCTCCATTGAGAAGTCTTTCCTCTCTCCCAAGGCTGGTTTGGGTTTTTCCTCTTGGTGTCTCCAAGCTTCCTTCCTGCAGCACACATCAGACTATCTCATACTGACCTTGACTGTCTGTGCCCACCACAGGACTGTCAGCTACTTAAAAGTAGACACTCGATGCATGTCTGTGGAAGAAAGAAAGGAGGGCTGGGAGAGAAGGAAGGAGGGTAGAATATTGGAAAAATCTCAAATGTGAGAAATAAACTAAAGAAGAACTAAGAGCCAGGGAAAGAGTAATGAGAAACAAGGAAGAAAGAGTGTTATTGTGTAAGCAAAGGAAAAGAGAACTTTTGGTAGGAGCTCTTCTCATTGTAAAGAGAAATACTCTAGAGAAACCAGGTAGCTAACGACTAAAACCGGTTTTTGTCCTTTTTTTGTGCCATGAATCCCTTGGTAGTCTGGTAAAACCTATGGGCCCTTTCTCAAAATAATAGTTATATATACAAAATACAACATATATATTAAATAAAACTACTTATATTGGTTATAAAATATTAAAACATATTGTAGTCACACATATGCTTCTATGTTAATTTATGAAGTAATACGATCTAGCAGTTAGTCTATAAACCATTGTAATTTCCCAATAGTAATGAAAAAAACAATACTTTAGGTATCTACAATAGTTATAATGTGATGTTGAAATACTTATGGACACGATTAGTACTTTTGTGGTTTGCTGCCTACACTCATAATTGAAGGAATTGCTAAATTTCAGTTGAAGATTAATATTTCCCCATGAAAAATCATAGACCCTAATCAAGTCACTGAATTAGCAATGAGGTCCTAGCAGTGATGGGACACAAGCCAGAGTGAAATTAGGTAATGAATGAATGAGGAAAGTGGAGACCATGATTATAGACTCCTCTTTCCAGATGTTTTTGTGGCCAAAAGAATGAAAAGGCTTGGAATAGCTTGAAGGGGGAGAAATGTCAAGGAGATATAGAAATAGAACATCTCCTTGTGACCCAAAAAGTAGTGTCAGGAACGCGGCTAAATCACTGCAGGAAGCAGTTCCCGCACCGGGAACAAAGGACAATATATCAGGACAGTGAGTTATTAGCACTGTTTTTAGTAGTACAGGGATATCAAGAACTGCACAGCCTCACTGTCAGAACCGCAGGCAAAAAGGACCCTCAATGCCACAGCATTCTTTTTCTCTGAAAAGTAACAGACTATTGTTGTTTGGAATAGAACAGATAATGGGTTGACTTTGGAAACAGTCCACAACTTCCACTCTCCATATAATGCTGATTATAGAAAGGACCATAAAAAGAATTCTTCTAGTCTACAGGGAAGACAGAATCTCCCACAAACTTGCTCCAGATACAGCCTTTCTTGTACAAGTGGGAGATGGTCTCAGGGCAGCAACAGTTATTTAACCTAATAATGGTTTTCTGGGTCAGAATTGAACCCTATCAATATCAGTTGATATCTGAGGCATCAGATGCTAAATTAAAAGATGTGTATATGAAAGATGTATAAAATTTTAAGACATGGCAGAACAGACTCAATGGCTATTAAACACAGAACACAACTAAAACAAAAACTGAGAAAGTTGGGCTTTCTTAATAACCTCCTTCTTCCAGCCAAAATCCAAAAAAGGCTCCTGAAATCCAATGAGCTGTGCAGCAAGGCCTCCTGAGACTTTGGGGAGACCTTGAACAGAAGGGAAGCTGTGTAGATATGCAAATGCCCTATTCAAATCTAGACTTTGCTTTTCCTGCAACGGAGGCTAATTAAGCGGTTAGAGAACTGCCTTTGAGCCTCTTCTGTTGGCTAGTTGACTTCACTGGCCTTAGCCAGACCAAGAGAAACCAAATTTAACTGTCCACTGACACAAAACCCAGAGACGGTCAGACACTGGGAGCCAGTAATATCTAGTCTGTGGGTGGGGAAGGTGGCCATCTCCAGCACGCATGGGACCCTGGGACCGAAGCCCAGACACTATGAGGCAGGAGCCTAAAGGAACAATCATACCACCCATGTCAATCATGGGACATTGTTTATGGTGCTTTTCCACGTAAGGAGCCCAAGCCCTTTACAGAAGGGACCTGCGCCAGCCTCACCGCACCTCAGTGAGCTCCAACCAGCGGCAGCCAGACTGCAATCAGTTCACATTCCAACTCCAGAGCGAGTGACAAAGGGATTTCTTCAAGGTCACCCAGCAGATGGAGGCCGAACCTCAGGTAACACTAATTCCTAACCCTGTGTGTTATCATGCACAGTACTATTTATCTCAGCCTGTGGCTTCCAGGGAAATGGCACAAAAAAACAAAAACAAAAAAACCCCTTCTTTTCCAAGAGCAGTCAAGGCCACCCTTTCTGAGAACAACCTGGAGTTCTCAGAGAACCTAACATAGGTCTTAAGAGAAAAAGATGACATTTTCCAAACCTAAAGGCACAGGTTTCTAACACCCCATCCTCTAGCTGCATAGAATACACTATCTCTGGGTGCCTGGAGGCAGTACGCATTGAACTTAGTGTGTCAACCGCTTCCAAGGAATATAAGACTCTGTCAACCCTCAGCTTTGGGGTACCTCTAGATTTCAAGGACAGAAGTGCTGGTGTACTTCACACCAAAGATTCTCTCAGAACCACCACGGCTCACTTTGGAGATTCAGAACCTCCCCCACCAGCACTCCCTGATCCATTTAGTAATCAGTGTGTCCTTTGAAAACACAAACAAGTGAAGCTCCCGTTCCTAGGATCACCTATCTGGTTGGAGAAGCAGGGATAAGGTCAGACTACCATCCAGGGAGGGTTTCTGGTGGGGGTGTCTGAGGCATGGCACAAATGCTGGTTTCAGGAGCAGAGGGTTCTCACTGAGCAAGCTGGGAACTCTCACTCACCTGCCAGTGGCAGGTTTGCTCTGTGTGGTCAAGTAACTAATGAGAGCCCGGGAAGCAAACACATTCTAGTTCATTCTCTCCTGCTAAGAGTAGAGCTTAATGAGGGAGGGAAGAGTCTGGTGTCTCCACTCACCGGGAGCTTCCGCCTTGTATTGTTTTCCCCCCTCTATCCCTGTTGTGTTTGGCCCTGTAAACCAGAAGCCACAGTATTTGAATTCTGCACCCATGCCATCAGTCCGCCTGCGGACCCCTCACGTCTGGTCAGGTCACAGAAGCTCTAATCGCTCTGCTTTTAAAAGGCATCTCCTGTATCCATGAGCTTTGCTTTTCCTGAAGCCAGTAACGTCCTGACCATGTAAAAATGCCTGTGAAGTACTTCAGGTCAAGACCTCAAATTGAATTAAAAGAAAGAATAAGAAGAGGCTCTAGCTCATTTCCAAACACACAGATTGTGAGGCACACAATTAAAGCCGGAGCAAGTTATTTATTACCACATTTAATACCTTAGTGTTTCCTAGCACTGAATATGTGCCATAGAATCCACGCATTCGGTGGCCGAAGGGAACCCTGCATTCACCATCTGCTCTTGTGAAATAAAATGATCACCTGGAAACATTTATGATGCAATAACTAAATATGCATTATGGGATCCCTCCTAAAGAAGAAATGGAAGTGGGAACTTCCACATCACCAAGAGACCCCTTTGCCTCAGGCCCTTGTCAAGTTCAGCGTGCCAGCCACCAACACAGGCCATCGCCACAGCTTACCCCCTCTGCTCCTGCTGAGGCCCAAGAAGCCTGGCTGAGGAAAGTCACACAGGCAGCCCTGCTCCCAACCCCAAACGCACGTCCAACAGAAATCGCTCTTCTGCGTCACCCGTCTCCCCTCACACCTCCCTATGGGAGCTCCAGAGCTCCCTCTACTTACCATCTCATCCTCTGTCCTACCAGCCCCAGAGGGACAGATTTCCTCCTACCTAAAGACAGCCAGCCCTCCTCTTATCTTTCGACTGCTAACACCCAAGGGACTTCACGTCCATGACCATTCACTCTCCACAACTTTATTCTGGCCCTCTCACAGTGGCTGCCTTTCTGTCCCCATTTCAGGGTGTGGACATAGGGGAGTTCCCTTCCAGCTGCTTTACCTCCTTCCTCTCAGCCAGTCTTTGTAACCTCTGCCACTACTGCATTTCTGTAGCACTCATTCATTTCTTACCCTCAGACAGTCTGGCCCGGGCAGCACCCTTGAAACCGTGAGCTCTCAAATGTCGCATCCAATAACTACCTTTATTCATTTCTCATCCACATTTAATCCTATGAAACATGTCACAATTTGGTAATGACCACCCTCACTCCCCTCACCCAGGCATCCGCCATTTTGATTTCTAGCACTGCACCCTCCTGGTTTTGTTGCTACCAGAAGGGTGCTTCCCTTGTGTCTCCTTTCTGGGTTCTCTTCGAAAGGTGGGAGCAGGAGGATAATCCATCTTCATGCCTCATCCTTGTACTTCCCTTATCATCTGCCTACTGTGAAATAGCTCATTGGTCTTCGCTGCCAACAGAACAAAGTACCAATTCGTATTCCTAGCCTTTGATGTCTTCCACGTGACCCCGTCCCACCAACCTTACCTCTTCCTCTTTCCTTCTGCTTCAGCCAGGCTGCTGGCCTCGTCCCTGGACCACAGGTGTGAATGAATGTGTTGATCAGCTCCAAAGCTACCTGGGCCGTGTCCCTTTTCCTTTCCTCCTTTCTATGCAAATCCTACTCCTATTCCAAAGTCTAGCTAAACTCTCACCTTGTCTCACTTATATTACTAATGCACAGAAAACAGGGGCAGTAACTTATACTCTTGTATATCCCCTCAGCAGCCTATGGTAAACATATGGAAGCCAAACAAAGCCAAAAATATCAAAGGAATTAAATAAATCCATTTCATAAATATACTTAATCTATGCATCCTTTTACCATGACCATCATAGCAACAAGCAAAATGTAGGACTTAATTTTTGTTCAAATATTGCTTACTTCACACACTTTGGTAATCATAAAGTCTATTATTATTCATTACAGTTTTTATTTCATAGGTTTAGTTTAACAAATCCAGTACTAAATAGATGTATTTGTTTCCTCCTACTTATTGGCAGAGTGAGGGTAAGCTCTCATTAGCTAGTGGCAGTGTGTCACACTTGGCTATTTCGTCTAAACAGGTTGGTTTATGCCATCGACGTGATTTATCTGAAATGGTGAGAAGCAGACTTTTCCTATTTTGCAAAATAAAGCACTTTGTTAAAGCACCTAAATATAAACACCCAATAACATTACACCAAACACTGTGTTTTAAAGATAATACTGCTGTAGCTTACTGTTAGAGAAAACAAACACCTAGGAAGAAATTAACATTTTTCTTATTCACCTTTAATTGTTAATAACTTCACCTAAAGTTTTATTATTATTTTACACATTGATTAAAATATAACTTTACAAACCACATTTGCTCTATCAGAAACAGTTCATCGCCCCCCCCCCAGTGTGTACCCACTTCTCTAGTAGTAGAACCCTCAATTCTTAGCTGCCTATTGCCCAGCCTGCCTTTCAGCTACACATGGTCTGCAACTGCATCTGGCAAATAGGATATGAGCAGAAATGTCATGGGCAACTTCTGAGAAGTATCTAAAGGAAAGGAGTGTCCCTTTCTTTCTCTTTTCTTCCTTCCTGATGATTAAATATAGACAAAAACTTGGACCTACAAGGCTGTGAGTGGAAGCATCTGGGGAGGATGGTGCAGTAACCACACAGAAGGAGCCTGGTCCTTGATTTTTTTTTTAAGAAAATCAACATTTGAAATTTATTCTGCAGAGATGTTGAGTTCTTTCATTTGTAAATGGAAAAACAATAAAATAGGTTGGCTTATTTTTGTATGTTTAGTGTCTATCCTGACTATTCTAAGCAAATATATTTAAAATCTAAGTCAAAGGTATTTTATCACAATAAAGCACACATTTTTGTTACTCAAACTTTG
>VMDR010002018.1:0-103301 GCA_007922815.1 Macrotus californicus | reverse complement strand
AATTCCATTTGAAGAAATCTCTCTAGGCTTTTTCATTGTCTCTTGATTTAAAAAATGTTTTTTCATAATATATTAATAAAATATACCTCTAGTCTTTTAAAAAAAATAATGTGTAGCTGGAATATGTGTTACATTTTTTTCAAATTCTTTTTTAGTATCTGTGGAAATGACCATGTAGAGATTTGTATTTAATTTATTAATGTGATATAAGACTTTGTGATTGAACCATCCTTGCATTTCAGGGGTACATTTTACTTTGTAATGCAATGCTCTTTTGATGGGTTTTATTTAGGGTTTTCCCATTTATCTTCATGACATTGACTAGTTGTTTGGGGTGTCTAACCTCATCAGGAGCACCTTTTGTCACATAGTATAACCTGCTTCTTTACGTATTTTTAAAATTCATTCTGATACAGAGCCTTTTTATTGAAACTGGAATGGTTCATTGATGACTTCTGATTTCTTTCTTCCGTCAATCTCTAAAGATTTTCTTTGTCTTGCATCAGTTTTAGGAATTTTTATTTTTTTAATGAAATTATTCATTTCTTTCAGAATTACAGATACAGTGGCATCCTTGTAGATATTTTCTCTTGTACTTTTTATTACAATAGAGTTTCTATCTCTTTTCTCATTTCTGTTTTTATATGTTTTGGGGTTTTTCTTGCTTAGCTCCTAGAACTTGGTCTATGTTGTTAAAATTTCAAGAAATCAGCAATTGCTTTTGTGTATTTTAATTTATGCTTTCCAACGTGTGACTTTACCTTGTTATTTCTTATATTGTGCTTCTTTTCCTTCACTAAGATATTAAGTTGAGTAATTTATTTACTTTATTTTTTAATTTTAACAATAAAACATTTAAAGCTTTTACTGATATTTTCTCTAAGCTTTATTTTGATATGCATATTAGTATTAGTATTAGTATTAGTATTAGTATTATTAGTATTTTCTAAGTTGTCTTTTATTGAAGTTCTTGATTTTTTTCCATTGTCCCAGTTGTTCTTTAGAAGATTATTTTAAAATATCAGAGTAAATGGAAATTTTGTTTGTTTATTCTTAAACCTTTCATTTCAATGTCTAATTGTATTTTGGTTAGAACAGAGCCTGTGAAAGCTCTGATGAAGTTTATTTATTTAATTTTATGTAAACTAGCAAGTGACAAAATTTGTAAGTGCCCTTAAGTAGTTCTAAAGAAACTACATCTCATTTATAGACCGCAGAATTTCGTCTGTTTTACTTGCCATGGTTTTGATTACAAGGAATTGAATAGTCCTGTATAACTGAATTTTTGTTAGTTTTTACTTGAAGTTATTCCACTCTTTGCTTTGTGTGTTTTGTTGCTATGTTATTTGGTGCCTATAAATTCACAATTATTATATCTCAGGTAGGTATTGTTTATCTTTGTGTAACGACCCCTTTATTTCACTTCCTGTGTTTTATCTTGAGTTAATTGATGTGACTGCAACCTTTGTCTTCCTATATTGTTACCATTACTATGTCTTTGTAGAAACATCATTTGAGGCTGTCTCTGCGACTTTTTACAAGTATATTATTCACGGGCAACACAATGTTGAAATATCTTTTATAATTCCTTTCCAACATCTTAGCCTTTCAGTTCCGTGTGGTGTTTTTCTTATTTGAGTTTCACTGTTTTTCCCTCTACAAGAGGTTTAAAACTGTTTACTGAATTTGATTTGCCTCCCTGATGGTGTTTAGAGCTGATACTTTCCTTTGTCTTGAGCTACTTTGTAAAGGTTTTTTTAGAGGGACTGTTAGGGAGAAGACCTCAGCTGCTCCCGGTGTCCTCATTCCAAAAAAGGGCACAGCATTGTCTGATGAGATTTAGACACCCCCGAGTTTCCAAACCCCCCCCTCACACAGACCACTCCCTGTTCCCATTCAGCATGTGCTTTCTTGAACTCCATAACTGTTCACTTGTCTTCTATCAAATGCTGATTCCTATTTTTTTTTTAATGTCTTAATCTCAAGATTCATCATTCTACGGTACAGAATTTTAGCTATTGGCTTCCATTTTTAAATACGCCTCTCAGGTTTCCTTTCGTGCCGACTATTCTATATACAATCCTCATTTTACTTTCCCTACACCTCTTCTTATACAACTCTAGTTGTTGGTGCTTTTCTGGAAATTTCAGCAAACCATAGCACCTTATGAGTTCTGTTTCATGGGGTAACTTTGAGAAAATAATATTCCAATAGCAAATTCTTTCTTTCTAATGAACGCTTTACGAGGTGTCCTTTCTCTTAAGATTACTATTATTCTTGTTCCAATTATAGTATTAGTGTCCACGTGGACCATTGAAATATCACCTTCATTTTTTTAGTACTTTCTCCCCTATTCTGATGGAAAATTTGTCCTGTGTAAATAATAAGCACAATTTAAGCTCTTCTTTACATAATACCAATTTTTTTTAAATGTCACACTTACTGTTAACAGCTAATAATAAATAGCAATATTAAATTAACACTTGTTAAAATTCAATTGTGTAACTGGTGATTTTGAGGCATTATTTACCTACTAGTGGTGTATATGTGTGGAGGTAAGAAATGAAAAATTATTGTAGTTTTTGAGCAAAAAGAGGGTCACCAAGGAAATAGTAAACAGGATTTTAAAACCATAGATCAATACATACGCCTTATTCCTCGTTAATATTAGAATTTCCAGCATTGGTGCACCCCCTGCTGACTGAAGCCCAGATAAGTCTGTTTTAAAATATCATTTAATGCATGTCATAATAATAAATCAATCACACTACTTAGGAAGAGTCTTGATTAATTTTCTCCCTCAGAAACTTCGCTAGATCTTCATGTGGCGTAACACAACCCCATACCATGGAGCTCAAAGCCACTCAACTTCTGAAAGAAATCTACGTGTTTATTAACTAACACATTTACCAAGCGCGTACTAGGAACTTGGGCAACACAGAATTCCTACACCTTCCCTTCCCTCAAGGAAAATGGGCAACAACACGGGAGCTTCTAGAACTCTCCCTTCCCTCCTCCCGCTACACGCCTCACATCAGCCTTGACAAAGCACATGACAGTCTCCAAAGGGGCCTCACTGAACTTTCACAGACCCCACCACCACGTCCCCAGGGCTCCCGGTTCTCCCTTCGAGCTCCCTCCTTCCCCTTTCCTCTCCTTGAAAGACTACTTCTGTTCCTTCGTGATCCAACCAGTAAATCCTGCGGGACCTAGAAGTTTTTCCAAAGTTACACTGTTGCAAACAACCCTGCCATCCAGATCTTAGTCCCATGTTGTGAACCCTCTGTTACAGCAGATTCCTGCAGCCAATCATAGGGACCAAGAGGGGTGTGCAGGGCCCCCAACAGATCCTGAGAAATTGCTCTCCAGAAAGATTGTATCAATGTTATAGTTTCAACAGCAGTGTCTGGAAGTGCCTGGCGCACCAACTCTGAATAGGAGCTATGTTTTAATCACTGCTAATTGAACGGGCCAAAGTGGTAGGCTGTTTTCATTAGAATTTGTTGGCTCGGCAGTACAGCTCGGGACTTTTTTCATGTCCATTAACCATTTACCCTTTCCCCACAGATTGTCTGTTGATGATATTTTTATTTTCTAAAGTGTTTTAGTGGGGTTTTAATGGTTTAAATGTCTCTTTATATATAAAGAAAATTAACTCAATCCATCATATTTGTGGCAAAGCGTTTCATATATTTTCGTTTTAATCTTGTTTTGATGTTTTCTATCTGTGAGTCAGTACAATTTATGAAGCCAAACCTGTATAAGTAATTCGATTTTTAATATTTATCTCTTTAGTTAATCTGGAATGGATTTAGGTGTACAGCCTGAGATAATACAATTTTCTGCTTTTTCCAAATACTTAACGAACTGCCTCAGTACCATTTATATACTAACCTGTCTTTCCCCTTGATTTGAAAGGCTGGTTTCAGTCAAATGCTAAAATATCATATACACTAAGGTGAGTTTTTAAGTCTGCCCATTTCTTTCCACCCATTTTTGCTCAGTATCATACTATTCTAGCTACTATCACTGGATAAAGTTGTAATATCTTGTAGATCAAGTTTGTCTTTGCCTTTTCAAAACTTTTTTGGCTATTCTCACTTCTTTATTCTTCAAAATAAATATGAAAATCACTTTGTGAAGTTCCAAAAGCATCCAATTGGGATTTTGGTTGGAATTTCATTAAACTAATTTGGGAAGAAATGATAGCATCAAACATTCAATCATCCTGCCCAGGAGCATCTTCCTGCCCAGGTGCAGCTTCCTGTGGTCCAGTTTCCTGTTACATTCATCTGAAAAATGTTATGACTCTCTTCACAGAGACCCTATACCCCTCTTGTTAAGGTTTCTTCCCAGGTGTTTATATTTGGGGTTATTTTAATGAAAATTTTCCATTATTGTTTATCAGTGATCATTGTTGATGTGAAAGAAAACTATTGACTTTTGTATTTTTCAATTAATTTTAAATAACACTTAAAAGATTTTATATTAGCCTTTTAAATAAATCACAATCACCCAAATTATGTTCTTAATAGATGTACCACCAATATTCTGTACTGATTAACCCCATTAGACATGTCAATAGCTGAATGTATTTCTGCCAAGATACCAGTTGGCTGATGTAAATATTTGCTAAAGCTGTTAGAGGATCTGTCATCTTATTCAGAGATACAGTTGATGCCCATACGAAGAAATGAGAAGCCACAGAAATGACTTCTTATCACAGGCTTTCTGTACGTCAATTACTCTCTGGGAACAGACCAGTCATGGAAGGAAGAAGCCTGGATTTGTAGACTGCACTGCATTCAAAAGATCATCAACCCACCCTGGCTGGTGTGGCTCAGAGGATTGAACACCGGCCTGTAAACCAAAAGGTCGCTGGTTCGATTCCCAGTCAGGGCACATGCTGGGGGTTGGGGGCCAGGTCCCCAGTTGGGGGCGTGCAAGAGGCAGCTGATTGATGCTTCTCTCCCTCTCTTTCTCCCTCCCTTCCCTTCTCTCTAAAAATAAATAAATAATTTAAAAAATAAAAAGATCATCAACCTGTGGTCCTGGTGCCTCTGTCTCCCCTGCTATTAGGTGTCTCCAGGTATGGAACCTAAGACTGCACCAAGGAACACCCGCCTGCAAGTACTCAACTACTTTCCTCACTGGTTAATGAAACGCCTGATCCAGAGAAGCGCCCGTTTTCGATTAGAACCAATGCTTCGCTATGCCGTCCTAGCCCTTAAGAGAATGTCTTACTTTCCTCGCTCCCCTGGTGGGTCCAGCACACGCATTTCTCATTGCGTTGACGTAGAAGGGGAGTGAGCAGGGTGGACTGGGTACATTTTGATGTTAAACTTGCAGCATAGAAGGAAAGCAGTGTGCCAGGCTGGCTGGTTATTTCCTAATCAACCATTCGGGCACTGTTTCTAATAGGGCCACGCACTGATGGGCTAAGGACCATATGGCTCAGCACTTTTTTTCCAGCCTTGGGACCCAGCAAACAGCTGTTCTCTCAAACGAAGCCAGTTTGGGCTGCAGGCACACCCCTCCCTCTATACCTGCCCTGCGATGCCGCCCTGGCTTCCCTCTGCTCTGGCCTCCAAGACCAGTCTTCCTAGACTGGTCCACAGGGCACTGCTCCAGCCTGGGCACCTGCTGCTTCTCTCCCAGGACCCTTGTATCCTTTCTGGCTTTAGGACCTTCATGCTGTGCCGCAAGTTCCAAATTCTGGTAACTGTCCAACTTCATAAACCTGCCCACTCCATTGTTGACCCCATTGACACAAAAGACATGGTGTCACCTAGTGCTGGGTCTCGGTTGGTTCCATTCACGCCTTTATTCACGCCACAGACACTCATGAGCAGGTACCATGCCCCATGTCCAGCACCAGGCTAGGTCACGGGTATGCACAGGGTCATATCTCTGAGTGGCCCTTTGTCCCAGTGCTCTCACCAAAATGAAGATCAACATCCTGGATTGGTCCGGCCTCCAGACCCCACCCACACTGAGTGCTGGGTTTGGTTTGCTTCACAGTCCCGAACACCGTGAGTTGACCGTGTACATCATGGAAACAATCTCTGGGCCAATTCCCGACACCATGTGGGAGCATCCAGACGCGAGCAGAGCCATTTCTCAGTCGAGGAGCAAACGTGAAGATGGAGAGGGCACGTTCCTTGTTTGGTTCGGTTTTGTTCATTTTGCTTGTTTCTGTTCGGCAGGAGGCCTGAGATCCCACGGTGGGAGTGGGAGCCTGTGAAAACCCCTGGGCCATCTCTTCCTGTCCAATGTGATGCACAGGTATGTAAAGGTGTCTACACGGGGCAGTGAGGCTGGCTGCCCAGTGTCCTCTCTCTCATGAACAGACTGAATCAACCAGTTAGGGAATCAAGGCATCGTGCAAAGCCACAGACTCCCAGGTGCGTAGAGGAAGGTTCCCTGCGAGCGCACAGGGGCCACTAGTCCAATACTGTTGACTCTCTGGGCTGGATGTAGAAAAGAACCCCTGAGCATTCCCCCCAGTGCCACATTCAAGAGCTTTCTGCCTGCATGCTAAGCTCCTCAGTGTACCCCACGGTATCATGCCGTCCTCTGTACGGGGGGCTGGGGCTAGATGACACAATAGTGAATTTTTTTAAAGGGCCACACAAGTCCCTCCAGGAGGGTTCATCACTGACAACTGCCTCTCCATTCACCCTTTTGTGCTTCTTTGCAACACACTTTCTTAACCAATGTCACGCTTCTGCCGAATGGCCCTCTTAGGAAGACCATGATAAAGCAAAAAGCTGACTCTACCCAAACCCTAGGTCTGGAATCCAGCAAGCATTCCTGCACCCCCACAGCCACGCAGAACGGCATGCCCCTCCACCTCCTTAGGGAAGGAGTAAGGGTGGCCCAGCAGGTCGTGCACTGAGATGTTGAACATGTGGGTCCTGTTGGGCCTGGCCACCTAGAACCTGGGAAACCAGCAAGCACATTACCCAACTTCCACGTGGTCACCACGTGCTCACCCCATCCCCATGCCCACACCATATCCAGTGGGGAGAGGATGAGGCTGGGAGGCACGGCCATCGTCCTGCTTCCATTTTTTTGCTGTAAACTGGAGTAACCGACCCTCCTTCCTCTCATCCCAAGGAGTCGTGCTGGCAAATGAGAGAATATATGTACGAGGAGCAGCTTTGGAAAAGGGCAAGATATTCATCGATCCCAGGATCCTCCCATACACTCCTGACTGAATGAGATGGACCTCAGGGGGTTGAAAGGGGGGGCAGTTGGGCCTTTGAAACTGCAGGCAGCTGGATGCTCTCAGGAAGCGGACCCGGGCCGTCACTGTTCTCTCCCTTGGTGTTCGCCTCTGTAGGTCATATCCAAAAGGTCATCGAGATAAAGTTGTGCCAGAGTTGACCACCCAAAAAAGGAGCTGTCTGAACCAGTCCCAGGCCACTAGGCAGTTGCATTTGTCATTCCCTGTCCCCAAAGTCTCCTGTAGATGAGGGTCTTAGGAACAGAGCCCTTCCAAGGCCTACCGTGTTTCTGGATTGGTCCATTGGCCTCCAGCAAGGAGAGAGCTAATTTTTCTCCAGCAAAATGGAGGAGACTGCCAATCCCTGCTCCTTTTTGTAAACTTCATGATGTGTCTCAGAAAAGAGGTGAACCTTGGGGCAGAGTGTCACCTTCCTCTCTCAATGTCTGGTGTGGTCACAGAGACCAAAAACTACATTAACAAATGTGAACTAAGGGATTACAGAACTGTCCATCTCGGGGCACATGGGCAAGGATGACATTTTTATTGTCCTGGTAAGAATCTGTGGCCAGCTCTTATACCTTTGTGCCTGAGAGTGTGTGTGAGGGAGCCCTTTCGTGGCAAAAGCTTTTAGCATGCAGAGAAAGTGGAGCTAATTTCAACATGGACTGCCTCTTATAGGAAGGCCGCTAATAAGACAAATTGATTTAGCTTTAAGAAATTACCCTTAATTTCTCAGGATGAGGAATTACTGGAATTGCCAAAGTCCTCCCGAGAGGAGAGGTTCATTTCTGCTGCCAGGAATTCAGGGATAACTGGGTTAGATACTTAGGTAAACAGAAAAAGGAGATGGGGGAGATCGAGTAGATTGGAAATTCTGGACAATTATTCGAAATCTTCCATCACTAATGGGTACAAAATTGAATTTGACTCGAGATACTTGTTAAATTAGAAGTAACATGAGATTCCTGAAACGGGAGGTCCCCTTTGCAGAAACAAGCAGGCGGGCTCCGGGGCCGAGGGCCCAGCGGCCTCTGAGCAACTCCAGCTCTCTGGTCTCTCCTTCCCCGGCCAGTGGAGAGGCCCAAAGAGGAGATACAGTGGAATGTTTCTGCCCCAGGTTTGAGTCCTGCAGGTCCCTTCTCTCTGGCTCATCCTGTGGCCACGCAGACTCTGGCTCTCCACTTGGTAAGGGTGACTTGAGTCCCCCAGGTAAAGGTGTGAGTGTGTGCCAGGAGTCACCAGGGGGCTTCCTGAAATGCTTCAGGTCCCCTCCTCTCCTTCCACCTCAGCCCTGGCTGCTTCCCACCCTAAGTCCTTATGAATCTTTCTCCTAACTGATCTTCCTATGTAGTCCCAGCTCTTGTGGTTTAAAAGAGCCCCTCATTTTTAGTGCATAATGGGTGCCCAATAAGCCCACTGAATCTACTTAAAACCAACACCAAAATTTCATAGTAAATAATGAAAAACAAGAATGGTGGCCAAGACCTCATCCTGATAAATGAAATGTAAAACGATGATAGGAAGTGTATGTAATTACACGTGCACACATATGTATATATACACATATGTATGTTTGTAGCAATGCATATATATTATGACGTATTTTATATAGTATGAGATATATGCACACATATGTACTCACACACAAAACTCGGGTGAAACCGTAACCGTGTGCAACTCCGTGTTACCTCGAAGGAACCAAGCCCCGGTCTGTGCCATCATCTTCCCCACCAGACTGGAGAAAGCACTACACAGTACGTTTGGGTTTCGCAGCCCAAAGGTCTTGGACAGAGGTCTCTGCAGACACATTCAAGGACTGGGTCGGTCTTGCAGGGGTGGCTCTCCCGTGCTTAGCTATTGGGTCGCTGACTCGCGACACTGCCCAACGACCCCGGGAGGAAACCACCCTGGTGGAGAACCGCTGGTGCGGTGTCAAGCTCCTTCGGGACAGGGATGGCCTGGAATAGGTTGATCATGGCTGTTTGCTGCACGAAAAAAAATGAAGGAAGCAGAGGCGAGAAAAGATCGGACAGGAGAAAGAATACGTTCTCTGAATCCAGAAGGACTACGGGGAGCATCGATGAGAATACAGGACGTTTGGAAGAGCAGAGGGAAAGTTGAAGTCCACAGTGAATTCAGAGATAAAGGTCACCGCTGAGAGGTTCAGGGGAAAAGCTGGGTTTGGAGTTTGAAGACGGTGGATAAGACTCAGAAGCAGCCCCGAAGCTGGGAAATGGACCCCAAAGTCAGACGTGCCCGCTACTAGAATCTAAAAGGGGGCGGGGAGCTTCCTGTTTTCCTTTCACGGTCCTTGGCATATATCAGGAAAAAAAATACTGATTTTCTGTTGACAGCTGTTGTGTAAAGTTTTATTTAAAGTGTATTTGTAAAGAAACTGATCTAAAACGTTAATGACAGAACTGGCGGTATGAAGGTCCAGGGAGGTGGGAAGGTGGCAGGTAGATGACCGAAGTCCGAAAATGGAAGGGGCGGGGCCCCGGGGGACGCTTGAGCTCAGGGCTTGCGGTGCTTCTCCTCCGAGGCCTGTCCCCGGGTCCCACTCACGTGGGCCCTCCGCCTCTGGTGCTGCCGGGTGTGTCCTCACACACCGACCCTGGTCTCCGCCCTTCCGCCAAAGCCTTCGCTGTGGTCCAGGGAGATGCTCCGCCCACTGTCGCGGACAAAGGGGCCGCAGGTCAGTCACGGGTCTCTCTCTACTTTACACGCCTAGGTAACCCTCATTTTAAATATCTTCTAGCTACTCCTTGATTGGATTTTGGCTCCTCAGCCAGATGCAAAGGCCCTTGCAGGTAAGAGCCACCCCTGCATTCTCCCTTCCGTGTCCCCAGGGAAGGGCATGGGGATCTGGGGAATGTGTGTCATCCCAGGAACAAGAGCCATCAGAGCCAATCACCTACTTAATTTCCAGTTAATGACCTGATAATGACTTCCCTGTTTCTGTGGGAGGGATTTCAGTGATACAATGCTTTGGCATCTAAAAACCATTCATTTGATTCCTTCGGGTGTTTCTAAATGAGCCTCCAGGAGATAATGTATGTAAAGGTCTTCCTCTCCAAATTCAAGTACCAGGTGATATAGTGTGTCCACCTTGGGGACACATGGAAAAGAGGTTTAGGTCCTAGACCCCCATCGCTCCATGTCCGTATCCCCTCCAGATCCGGGAAGTAAAATGGACTGATGGAGTATGGGTGGAAGATAGGTGTCATTTAACTTTCATGACTTAAAAAAAAAACAAAACCCAGAAATTTTGAACTGGGGTGGGGGAGTGAGAGAGGAGGAGCAGGCAGAATCACATTCTTCAAAATAAACAGAAGAGGAATCCCCAGGGGGTGCAGAGCTTCTGGGAGGCCCAGGAATAGCAGGTACAGGCTATTCTGTTCTGATGGTTTCTGACCCAGCGTTTTAACACCCAGGAATATTAACTCCGCGTGTTAATCAAGGCTGAAGCACGATCAGCAAGCCTTAGGTCATCTCCTCTCCCACCCCCACCACCAACAATTCACTCTAAGTACGGTAGGGTTTGGGTTTTTTTTTAAGTCCTAGGCACCACAAATTGCACTTAGCAACTACCCAACCATATGATTTCCCTCCTGTCTAATGTAATTTTTCTGGGCTTTTTTTTTCTATATAAAGAACTTCAGCTACTCTTTCAAAATCATCCTCCCTCCCAAATTAACCTGGCTTTTACTTGTTTTTAACAAACGAGCTAAGAAAATGAGGCAGTGCCTCTCACCAGCTTCTAAGTAACCAAATGTAAAGATTTTCCTCCACGGCCATCCTTTAAAATGTCAGATTTTCTGTTGAGGGTGAAAGGTTATGGACTAGGAGGGGAGGTGGGATCAGGGGAGGGAGGGCCAGGTAGTTTGCCCACTAAACAAAACTCATCCGTGGATGTAATCCACGCCATTCATTCCCTCCTCCCCCTCACGTTTTAGTCATCCACTCATTTATGCAACAAATTAGTATTATGCAGGTACATTATTATGTAGGGCTCACTGAACAAGTCTGACAACAGCCTCACCCTCCAAGGCTTATAGTCTCGTGGAAGTTGAACAGATAAACTACATGCTTTCAGTAATTCACTCATCCCACAAATAATTATTGATTATTGTGGTTTTCAATAAGTAATCATTGAGCCTTTATTATAGGCAGGGTACTGAGAATCATTTTCCAGCAAGACAGACAAGATCCTTGCCTGTCTTGGGCTTAAATTGAGTGGCATTTAAACAAATAAACACGATGATCTCTGAGAGTGAAAAGTGCTAAGAAAAAGACAAGCGGATGCTGTGATGGAGGAACTAGGTGTGGGGGGATCTGCTGGGGAAGGGTGACGGAGGACGGCCTCCCTGCTGGTGACATCTGACCTAAACCCAGGCCCATGAAGCTTTTCCATCCGTCCCTCTAGCTCCCATGCGTCCTACCTACACTCTTCATTAGGGCATTAATCATACTGTCTGATAGTTAGCTTCTCTTTGTCTACTTGTCTTCTCATCCAGAGGTCTTCGTCTCTGGGAGGGCAGGTGGAATAAGCACAGAGCTGAACGACTGGCGGGCTGGATGACTTTGGAGCCCCCAAAGCCCGGGTTGAGACAGGAGGTAGGAGCAATTTTTAGTGGGGCGCCACGAACATTTGCCAGAGTGAACACTGCAGGCACTGTCCCTGTAATCGCGCTGACTGCAGCTGTCAGCAGGCCTCGCAACGCAAAGCGCGCATGGACGGGGCGGGCATGCACCGAGCAGGCAGGCAAGGCGAAGGCACCCGGGTACACCCTGGGCCTGACCCAACTCCGCACAGAGGTCAGCTCTCCCCGCGACGCCCGCGAGGGGGCGGGCCAGCGGCCGCGTGCCGCGCCTGCGCAGCACAATGCCCCCGCCGGCGGCGCCAGACGCTGCCCCCGGAACTGCGCCGACGCGGTGCGCCCGGCGCTAAGGGGCGGGGTTTTGTTGCGCCGCGCGCAAGTCTGGGGCCAAACCCGGGCCGGGATAGGGCGCGGGCCAGTGCGTCGGGACGTCCCCGGCGTCGGGCCCGACGGCGCGTGCGCGCTGCGCGGCCGGCCGGGTGCCTAGGGGGCGGGGCGGGGGCCTGTGTGGCCTCTTTGCCTCTTTGCGCCGCCCGGACACCGCGCAGGCCGCTGGCACCATGAAGATCTGGACTTCGGAGCACGTCTTTGAGTAAGTTTGGTGCGTGGGGCGGGCCGGTGGGCGCCGCGGGGCACCTATGGTGTGAAGGAGGGTAGGTGGGGCCTGGAGTGGTGGCGAGGTCGAGGCGCCCCTCAGGAAGCTTCCAGACTTCGGGCCTAGCTGGGGAGTCGAGCCTGGGTCCCACGAGGTTCTGGGGCTCCCGCGCCGCCCTGTGCCCCGGGAATGGGCCCCCAGGGGTCAGGGCTCCGACCTCCAAGCCCAGCCGCCGCCCCGGCTGGGAGGGGACCACAGGAGGGGCATTTGCAGCCTGTCCCCCCGTGGTGGTGGGAGCGTCGCTGAACACGAGGTCCTGGACGACACTCGCGGTGCCAGCGGCCCCTCATTGGCACCCCTGGGCCTCCGGGACCCGTGGGACGCGGACCCGAACATCCCAGAGGAAGTGTGGGCGTTGTCGAGCGCTCCGCCACCGTTTGGGTGGAGGCCCTTACCTCGGAATGCGACTGATGAGTGCAGGCGACCAGGAAGCGAAACTCCGGCAGCTCGTTGCCTTGAGGAACAGAGAGCCTGGGAAGGGGAGTCCAAGGTTCAGCATTGGCTCCAACGGGCCGTGTGTCCCCAGGTCACCCGTTTTCACCTGCGACGTGGAAGGCGATGGCCTCGGAGGCCACGCTCGGTGACAGACCTGGGTTAGCAGAAATGTTTAGCGATGGAAGTGATTGGGCCTCAAGCCAGGTGGATGCTGGGAATTGAATTCCTCTCTGGGTCTGTGATTCTGTGTACGGAAGAACCACCCCTGTAAAGGGGGTCTGTCGTTGCCTAAACATTGCCAGTCGCCCGAGCACTCTAGACCGATTCCTTTCCTCTCGGGGATGTGAGATGCCACCCTCCTCCAGCCCGGTCCTGATGTGTTCACACGTGCATCCATTTCTGAGCTCTCTACTCTCTCCCGCTGGTCTGGCGACCACACCGGTTTAACGTTCATAGCTTTGTAGTGTGTTTCAGTTTCGCCACTCGATTTTAAAAGGAGTCGTAAGCTTTTTACAGACCTGGTGATCTGGGCACATTCAAGAGTCCACCCGGTCCTGGAAAGTGCAGACGGTTAGAATCACAGGGAAGCTTTCTCCCTAGTTTATTACAGCCCTGGGGGGGGGGAAGACCCTAAATTTGTAAGTTGGTCTACAGCCGGGTCCCATGTCCGCTGCTGGGATCCCGGGTGGTTTCTTCCTTGTGATGCAGTTTAAACGCCTCCGTCACCAGCACTGCTGCCCTGTGGTTGTTTTCCATCTTCCCTAACGCCATGCCTGTCTCTGCGCCCTCTGCCCTGTTTTCTTCTACCTTTGGCCTTCTTCCCCTTCGGTGTGAGTGTTCAGTCAGGTTCTGCTGCTGGCCTTCTTGTCTAGCGTTTCATCAGTGATTCGAAATCTTTCCTCTTTTGGTCACAGACTTCCCTGAGATTTGGGGAAAGCTCTGGGCCCCGTCTGTCCATGTCCTGGGGGAAGAAGTCCCGTCCCGACTCTCCCAGAAAACCAGGGTGCCAGCTGATAGGTGCGCACTTACGGCCCCAGGATCTGCACCTTGGGCTCCAGCCCGTCTTGAACTTCAGATCCTTGCTTTAGGGTCCTGTCGGATCTCTGCTCGACTCACATGTCCACGGGCTCTTCAGACTCAGCGTACCTACAGTGGAAGGCTCTGCCTCCCTCAAAAATCTCAGACTACTTCCCTCTGTGTCCCATCTTAAGGCTGTTACTGTCTGACGGTGGCATCTAAGTCGTCACTCTAGGTCTTTCTCGTCCTCCGTCTCCACACTTCCTCCCAAGGCCTGGCGCATGCTTAGCACCCAGTTGAGTGGGTTGATTCCTTCAGTGGCTCTGCGTGCCCGAGCCCTCGCTCCAGGCTCTGTCCTGTGGATTGCAGGGTGTTGCTGCCTCGGTGGAGCTAACAGTGTCTCCCACCTCCTGTCATAGGTGAGGAGGCCGGAGAGGCCAGTCAGCCACCACCAGGCTCTCCAGGCTGCCCTTTGGCCCTGTCTTTGAATGTTTCCCAGTGTGAGGTCTTGTTGCCTATTTCACTGACACAGGTAAATTAATTGCAGGAAGACCGTCTGTCCTAATAGGCTTCCTGTGTAGCGTGTGAGCTCATCTTGTTTCATAAGGAGTCTTAGTTTGAGCCAAGTCAACACCAGCTTGGCTAGGAGGACTCGATTACAACAGATGTTGCACAAACCACCCAACGCCCTGCAGCTGCTCGTTTTCAGGGGACGCATGGGGCAGAGCTAGGTGCGGGGAAGCCCACTGACCATGGGGAGTGCCCGGATAGAAACAGGAAAGGGCTTGTTCAGTTCTCACAGAGACAAGTTTCCCTGGGAACAGTCAGTGCCCGGTGGGTCCCCTCCTGTTTGTGGGGACTGTTGAGGTTAGTGAAGCAGCCCCGCTCGCATTCCTGCATTCCTGCGCTGATTGCTGGAGAAGGGCCTGAGATTAAAAACAGAATGAGGTTCGTTTATACAACATTGTAGCAAAAATGAAAACATTACAAATGCGATCCCCAGTGGTGTCCGGGGTTCTGGGAAGTGGATGGCATTGAGATTTTCCTTCTGTGGACATGAAGCAGTTGTCAGGCCCGTTCTCTGAGCAGTTGTCACCCTCCCCATTCAGCGTGGTTGACAGGAGCTCTTTGAGAAGGGTGTCTTTGTGCAGCACTTACTCCTGTCGCTGTGAGGTGAGCCGTGCGCGGCACGTGTGAGTCACCACGCACGTGTGCTGCTTCCAGCGCGCTGCAGGCTCCATCTCGGTCCTAGCAAACAGCAGGCGCTCGTTACATGAAGAAGGGGTGTTAGCTGCCCGTCAGGGGCATCTTAAAAACATTGTATTGTATTGAGTGACCTTTTCAAACAAATCAGCATCGCTCCTTAGAGCAACGCAATGGATAAAGCTTGGAGGGGATCGCTGTTATTACCTTGATATAGAGAAAAATACACGTTTAACATGGTATTTAAATAATGTTTGACTCTCTAATCATTGTAAGAACTGACAGTGCATAAAAGTTACTGCACTTTCGTTACTTTTGTAGCTTCATAGAATTAGGGTCAGACAGAAGAATGGAGGGTATAATGACATTTTTGCTGCTTGTTTTTAGGTACATTTTTATGAATTTGGGTCTTACAAACAATTTACATGTGAAAGTGGACATGGGTAAATAGGAAAGACTGTTTAAGAAATTGTACTGTGATGCTCTGTAGGCTATTTTAACCTTTATAGAAATTAACTGTACCATGTAAAGTATGGTACAATTGTATGCTGAAAAAATGCTGAAACCCACAGATGTGTGAAATGTAGATTGAGCCCTCAAAGTTGTCTTTCACTCAGTGTGGCCGGAAATCATTTTTGCTGGGTGAACTTCAATTGTAAAGAATGATTTGATGGGTTATAAAACTGGCTTAATGTACATGTCTGTTGTTAAATGTTTGATTGTACTTTCCGTGGCAGCCACCCCTGGGAAACCGTGACAACAGCTGCAATGCAGAAATACCCAAACCCCATGAACCCAAGCGTGGTTGGAGTTGATGTGTTGGACAGACATGTGGATCCTTCTGGAAAGCTGCACAGCCACAGACTTCTCAGCACAGAGTGGGGCCTGCCTTCCATTGTGAAGTCGGTAAGGTGGCTTCATTCCTGCAGAAATGTGACTGCGGGAGAGAAGTTTTCCAAACCACATTATACTTTCAAATAGGTTGTGGGAGCAGATTCTGAATGTCATTTTTGCATCAGTTCAAATTGTATTATAATAAACTTGAGTTATGAGTGTATAATGAATTGGAAATATTATTACAGTCTTCACGAAGGCACCCGATAAAACTTTCTGAAGGAAGCCAGCTAATGCTCTGTAACCTAAAAAGAGTTATTATGTTCTACCTTTCCTGCTCTTGCCAGCACCCTGAGACCAAGAGTGGGATTCGGAAGCAGTGGTCTTGGGGGGGTTGTTAGCGGACAGTCACGTGGTCAGCAGTGGCTTGTGCCTATAAAGGGAGCAGCACATTCTTGGACATTGCTGTTTCCACATTTGTCCCAAGGCCTGGCACTCCTCCCTACATTTAAAAACAGTTCTATTCAGTTACAGTTAAGCAGGCTTTAGTGATCAGATTTAACCAGCAAGAAGCTGGAATGCCAGTTTAGGAGGGGGAATTCTGGTATGGTAAATGGATCCAGTTTCCAGTAGAGGCTCCCTGTCTAGAAGGTAGGTCCACTTGGAAAACTAAAGTACACAGTTTCCAATAGGAAGGTGCTGTGTGCTTCCTTTGGACAGGCCACTGCAATAGGTAGTGGGAACACAGAAATGGGCTAGATGGGGTGACTGGCTTGGGGTCAGAGCACAGGGAATGGCAGTCACCGGATGCAACGTCCTCTTCACAAGATGCTGCTCTTCTGCCTGGAGAAGGGAGTGTGGCGCACTCCCCCGGGACGGCTCTGAGCGCACAGTCACTGATCCCCTTGAGGTCTCCTTGTTCCAGGTTCCAAGTTTCCCCAGATTCCCCGCGTCCCATATTTCAGACTCTGCTCCTTCACAGTGCAGGCTCAGTCCTGCCTTTACTGCAGCCCCTTCTGGTGGGCTGCTTGCTCCTTGCTGGGCGGGGGGGGGGGCCCATCTCTCCCTGGAGTATGACTCCTGCTCTCAGATGGACCTCCTTTCTGCCTCTCTGATGCCTTGTATTTCTTGTTTTTTACGAAACAGATTTTTGATTCAAGACTTTGACACATTTTACTTTCAAATAAAATGTTGATATGCTTGTTAAGAAATCCTTCCTCCTCCTCTGATTACTAACTGTGGATGTTTTTTTAGGTTATTGGTGCGGCAAGAACCAAAACATACGTGCAAGAACATTCTGTAGTTGATCCTGTAGAGAAAACAATGGAGCTTAAATCCACTAATGTAAGTTTCGGCTTCTTTTTGTTTTTATTTTAAACTTTTTGGCCTAAGTTTTTGTGTCTAGCTTTTCACTGGGGGTTGGGAAATCAGCACCTAGATGCTGTGTTGTCACTGCCAGCTAGCAGCTCAGCCTCGCCACTTACTCCTCCTAGAGGACAGCAGTCAACAACGTGAGCTCGGGATTCCGCGCGGGTCATTCCTCTTGTGACACTTTTTCAAGTTCACTATTTTTTAATAAAAGTAGGCAGTGAATAGGGAAACTTAAACTCTTGTTTGCCCAGTAATATCAAAGTGGTTTTATTTGTTCTGTATATTTAGCTAGCAAGATTTGGGCTTGTGAATTAACTTTGACAATGTCTTTAATCTTGGTTTCGAAAATGATTTGTTGTTTTCTTTTTAACCTCTATAGATTTCATTTACAAATATGGTTTCAGTAGATGAGAGACTTATATATAAACCACATCCTCAGAACCCAGAAAAGTAAGTAAAAATGTTTTAACCTGTTCTACAGAGCGTTCATTCTTTCCCCAAATATCCCTTCATAACATGAAAGTGGGGTCGTTCTGAAGCTGCGCGAATGTGCTTTGTCCAGGACTGTTTTGACTCAAGAAGCCATCATCTCTGTGAAGGGGGTCAGTCTCAGCAGCTACCTGGAAGGGCTGATGGCAAGCACGATCTCTTCAAACGCCAACAAGGTATGTGGGGCTGTGCCCGCCCGGGCGCTGGCATTCCTGGGCTCCGTTTCTTGGGAGAGCTGAGTGCTGAACCTGTGTCTGTCCTCGCGAGCTGACTCCAGGACACAGTGAGAATCCGTAGGCTGTTTCCTGCCCGGGCCCTGGGGCCCAGCATGCCCTGGCGTTCGTGCCCAAGCTCTAACTCTTACCAGCCTCTCAACCTCGGGCCGTTAAGTTAACCTCTCTGTGCCTCAGCTGACCACCTGTGAAGTGGAGACTGGCTGCCCGTCTTACAGGGTAAGACATGAAGGGCAGTGAGGTAAGAGGAAGTGTGTGGCCGGGCCCGGCATGTGGGATGTGCTCGAGGACGTGTCTCCGTGTGTCGTCGTTTAAAGCACCGATTCTCGGCCGTGGTCATTATCGTCCCCTGTCCTGGATTCCTTGTAGACATTTTTTCCTAATTGCCCTACCCCCTGTAGTTATTTAACACAATAGGAAGATAGACAGACAGGTGTGCTTTATACATAAAAAAGAGTTTTTTCCTTCTACCACCCAGCTCATTTTTGCCCCATTGAGAACACGATTTAAAACTAAGTGTAGACAAAAGGATGCTCAGTGCACTGTCTTATAACGCATTTAATGTAATCACTCAGCAGTCAGAAGATACTCATAGACGCCTTCTCTGTGCCAGGCAGAGTGCTAGGCTAGACTGGAGATTCAGCGGGAATAAAGACATGTGGTCCCTGCCCTTGTGGAACTAAGGAAGGCACCATTAATCGCACAGCGTATCGTTAGGACAGGAAAGTACAGAAAGGTACGGGAGTGCTTAATGAGTGTTCACGGAGTGCTGTTTCTGTTGAGTGTGGAGTGAGGGGCGGGTTGGTTGTGAGGGAAGTGCAAGAAGCATTTCGGACAGGACCTGAGTGTGCAAAGGCCCTGAGACAGGGAAAATGAAATGCTGCTTTTCTTTTCTTCAAGGATTTGCATAGAGTGCCAGGAGCGAGTGGGTGGAGGAGTCAAAGGCCAGATCATTCCGGATTTGGGGTTAAATCTTTAGTTTAGACCTTGTATAGGATTTTGGTTTAAAATATGGACATAAACAGAAAAAAGGGGCTTGACTTCACCTCCAAAGAGGGGACTAGCCGAAGCACTGTCATTTAATTGGAGATTCTTTTGAGAACATCTTTTGTGCACAAAGTAAAAATCAGTTTATAGATCAAGCCGTTTGTGCAAGGCACTTGATGTGTGGTAGATGACATGAGGAAGAGGAGGCCGCGGCAAAAGCAGCCCCCCTGGTGAGGCTTGGTTGTACTTGGCAGTGCTCCTTGCTACTTCCTGACGTGCTGTTCATTCGATGCCTGCCTGTGCTCTCACTCGGTAACAGTAAACGTGTTGGATTTTTTTTAAGGGCCGAGAAGCAATGGAGTGGGTGATACACAAACTCAATGCCGAGATTGAGGAGTTGGCCGCTTCGGCGAGAGGCAGCATGAGGACCCCGATGGCGGCAGCAGTGTTTGCAGAAAAATGATGAGAGCGGTGTGCAACGCCCGGTCCCTGGGGCCTGGTTAGCTGGCATTATATTTATTCGTTATTTAAAAATACAACTAAAATAAAGGAAAAAAATACAACTGTATTTTAGGTAGAATGTTTTTTAAACAGCTGGGGAAAGGCTATGTGACTGGATAAAAACAGAGATCCAGGGTTTCTGAATAAAAGGGAACATGTGAAATCATTAGTGCTGCGTGAGATGACTGTCTGGTTTGGAGATTCCAGTATTTACATGAAACTTTAAGTTTTTGAAAAGTGCTTGGAAATTGGTGTTAGCATATTAAGTCTCCTTCAGGTGGAATTTAAAGCCTGTCGTGCTCCAGAGTCTGCCTGGCTATGGACCAGCCCCAGAACAAAGCAGAACCGCCTCTAAACAGACAGTTGCACCGCTGTGGTCAACTCCAAGCGGGTCTCACATTCAAGGGAGAAGTGGGATAGTTTTAAAAGATACGTTAAATTTGTATAAAATAACTTGCTCTGCTATAAACCACCATTAAACACCAGTGTTTTAATTTGGTACTTAAATGAAATTTTCGGAGTGAAAATTACCACTCAAGTTTAACTCCAACAAAAGTAGGACTTTTTCTATTAAAGAGGACTGACTGCATTGATTTGACCAAGCTTCGTAACTTAGCGAAGGTACCACCTTCCTTGGATCTGCACTTCATGAGTTAGTATTCTGTCGTGGGCTGGTTACGTTCACTGGAAAAATAATTACCAGAATTCTGCAGCACTCTAAACTTCAACAGAACAGCTGTTCACATCTTTTAGCATTTCACATTTGCCTAACTTATAAATTGCCATGTGTCAAAATCAAGGTTCTGTAATTGCTAAAGCATGGTATGTCAGGTTATTTGAATATAATTACTTTTTGAAGTAATTGTGACCGCAAAACATCTTTTTTACATGAGGAGCTGTACATCATTTGAAATTACTCAAATGATGTCTTAAGCTGAGGCATAAATCCCAGTGCTGAACGTTTTCATTAGCCGTGTGCCACTGCAGGGGCTGGGGGCGGTGGGGGGGGGCGGGGAGCCGTGGGGGGAGAGGCACTGACCCATGTGAACCACCACGTGACCTGCCTTGCAGCTTTTATTTACGAGGAATCCTCACTTCGGGTGCCAAAGGGCAGCTGCACTCTGGAAAACAATCCAGTGGATGTATTTCATTTCCTATTTTGTAGCAGTTACCAACCAGTAAAACATATCTTTCATACTTGCAATTGTTGCCTAGTACTTTTGTTAAAAGGTGATTAGCTCTTGCCTGTGTTTTACAGTGCTTAATGTGACACACTTCCAGTCAGGTTTCCTAAAGAAACCAGGTAACGTGTTCATAGACCACAGACATACACCAAACTATGGAAACTAGTGGTTCTCTGCTTAAAGTATTGTTTAGCTTAAGACTTCTTAGGGCATTTGTAAAAACAAGTGAAATTCAGTAACAGTTTTTATTATTTTTTTGTAACCAGAGATGGTTTTTACAGTTGAAACAACTTTTAAGCTAAAGAGAACATTGCTAAATACTGATATTTAATAAAAAAGTTGCCTTGTTTAATTTCTGTAAATTATACTTGTTCTGAGAAAGGTAATGAATGCCCAGATAAAAAGATTTAACAAATTTTATTTTGTTTGATTTTTTTTTTACTCTGATCTAATGATAAAATTCTCTATAGTTTTTTTTTCCCTATGTAATTACTCCTTTTAGTTAAATCGTTTTTTAACTAGTTTATGACTTTTGCCGGATAAAATATAAATGCACAGTAAGCACACACATTTGAGAGGGGTTGGGCCACAGCATCTTAACCTATTTGATATTAAAGTTGGATCTTACACAAATTAAGAACCTTTCTTGTTAATAAAAACTTCCTTTTAACTATGGTTTTTCCTTATCATCTTTTAAGATTTTACATATTTTTAGGGAGAGGGGAAGGGAGGGCGAAAGAGAAGGAGAGAAACATTGGTTCCCTCTCACATGGCCCCAACCAGGGACCTGGCTTGCAACCCAGGCATCTTCCCTGACCCGGCGACCTTCTGGCTTGCAGGCTGGTGCTCAATCACTGAGCCACACCAGCCAAGGCTGATTATAATCTTTCTGAATGTGAAGAGCAAAGTGAACATTTTTCCCCCGCTAACAATACACTTAATTGCCATGGGCTCTAACCCAGCTCTGCTGCTGGGTTGAGGCACCTTCCCAAAACTTGACGCGCCTACGCAGAAGTTCCCATGTCTCCGGATGTCTCCCAGCCTCCGGCCTGATTCCCTCCCTCCGTTTGTGTCCCCAGCCTCCCCAGCCCTCTGTGCCACTGGTTCTGGCACACAGCACGTGGTTCTAAAGCCCTGGAAGATGTTAAGCTCGTTCCCTTGTTAACTGCAACTCGGGTGTTTTCAATGTCACCTCGGGACCCAGGGTCGGGTGCGCCGCGGCTTCGGTCGCGGCTTCGCGGCTCGGACCCCTGAAGCCACGAGGCCTCGAGTTCCCTCCAGCACATCTCTGGCCCCTGTCGCCCCGCCCATGTACTGGGCATACAAGCGTCCGCCGAGCCAATCGGCAGGCGTAACCGGCCGGCCCGCCGGGGGATTGGCACTCGCGGCCCGAGCTGCGCGCCCCCATTGGCTCCCGGTGCTGTAGGGGGAGTTCTGCGTCGGGACCGCCGGGGCTGTCCGACAGGGCGGGGCTGAGGCGGCAAGATTGGCAGGTCCGGAGCCCCGCCCCTTCCGTTTCTCAGGTCTGACCTTCCGGCCGCTGGGTCACGCGTTGAGCCGACATTGACGCGTTCTCTCGATTCGGTCCGACAAGTCCCCTCTCGCGACATCATGGTGGCCTACTGGCGACAGGCTGGACTCAGGTAGGCCCGGACCTCGGGAGGGGCGCACGAGAAGGGCGTGGGGCGGCCCAGGGTTGGAGGTCACGCGGGTGCGGCGGGGGTCGGCAGGCGAGCGCGCCAAGATGGCGGCCGTGAGGGCGGGGGAGGCCGGGCACAGCCTCGGGTGTGGGCGCGCTCGTGTGTGCCCTGCGCGCGAGCCCCCGCGTGCCCCCGCGTGCCTGCCTGCCTCGGGGTGCAGATCTGCACCTGGCACGACGCTGTGGGGGGGCACCCGCGACGCTTTTCCAGAGACAGCGGTTCCTAGGCCTAGGGCCTTTGCCCTTTCGTGACACTCTGTTGTAAAAGTGACAAGTGATGTGAAAGGGGACTTACAGGGGTTGGGGAGAGTTCTCCCGAGGTGACCACTGTCAGCGTCTTCTGATATTTTCAGCGTCACAATGGGGCCATTCGTAAGGGTACACGGTTTTTATTTCATTTTGCATTAATTCCTATTGCTCTTACCTGCAGAGAGCCCTGCGCACAGGTGGTCGTGGCTCACGGAAGCGCAAACGCGGCACTCATTACAGGACGTAGCATCTGGTGTAACGGGAAAGACATCAGTCTAGGTTTCTCCGTTCCCTGTCACAGCTGTCACCCAGCTGAGAGAGCATAGTGCCTTGCTGCAGGTGCCCCACCTTCTTACCTGCCTGAGCAAAGGTGCACCTTCTAGTGGTGGCCTTCTGTGGGTAGAGGCCTGGGAGACACTTGAGCAACCCAGTGTTCCCGGCTTGTGAGGTCACGCAAAGTTTTGCGGCTTTGGGAGGATGATAGTTCCAGGAACGGGTTCCATTCGTTAAGCACCTACTATGTGAGGGACTCGGTGACTCATGCTTTTCACACTTTGTCTCGCCTCCTCCCACCCACCGGTGGGGCAAGTATAATTACCCGTCTATTTTATTCTATTGTTTCTCTGGGTGAATAAACGAGCTGAAAAGATTGAACAGCCTGAAGGTCACCCAATTAGTAAGAGTGGAAGCAGGCATTGGAACGCCTACCTCTTGGCCAAAAAAAAACCCCAAATCTGAAACATGAGAACATAGACAGCAGCACCCTCCCCCAGCCCCCTTCCTGTTTTCAAGAAGTGTAAAAAGTGAGCTGACATCTTCTGGAAAATAAGATGTTGATGGGAGTCCATCCACCAAACAGGAAGCAGGCTGTTAGATATTTTGCTAGAGTTGGTGTTCTCAGAGGACGTTTCGGTTTAATTTGGAAAGCTTGATGGGGAAGTATTTTTAATGGCACACTTGTGAAACAATCCAGTATTCTCAGGAAAACCTTTAAATACTTAATCAGAGGAAGAACTTTTCATTCAAAATGGTTTTTTTTTTTTAATTATATATAATTGTAAGAACAATACAAGAAGTTTTACGTAGAGAAATGGGGCGTCCCTCCTGTTATAGACTCCTAGCACTTTGGTCTGTTTCGTGTCCTGTGGGATTTTTTAAAACTACCTATGTGTCTTTTAAATTAATATGCATTAAAGAGGAAAAACAGTACAAAGTACAAAAAACAAAGACTGCCCATCCTCACACCAATGAAGACTCTGGCATATTTCTTCTAGTCTTTTTCTTCGTGCAGATTCTTTTTGGCATTAAGTCATTTCTAAATCCAGTTCTATAATAGTGGACCATCAAACCAAAACTTAAAATACATGATTCAGCCCTGGCTGCTGTGGCTCAGTGGACTGAGCACTGACCTGCGAACCAAAGGGTCGCCAGTTCAATTCCCAGTCAGGGCCCGTGCCTGGGTTGTGGGTGGGCCAGGTCCCCATTTTGGGGGGCGTGACAGGCAGCCACACATGGAGGTTTCTCTCCCTCTCTTTCTCCCCTCCTTTCCCCTTCCTCTAATGAAATGAATAAATAAAATCTAAAGTAAAATAAAATGTATGACTTTAAAACCAGTTTCCCACCCAGTCTGGCTGGATCGTTGTAATTAACCCTTTCGGTACTGGTGCCAGATATATCCGGCGCCCATACGATGGCTCACCTCGTACAGCAGGAGTGTCGCGGCGGAAAGAGCACTCGTACCGAAAGGGTTAAATGTGTATCTTCTCTCGTTCTCTCCCAGCTACATCCGATACTCCCAGATCTGCGCAAAGGCAGTGAGGGATGCACTGAAAACGGAATTCAAAGCAAGCGCTGAGAAGACTTCTGGCAGCAGCGTCAAAATTGTGAAAGTGAAGAAGGAGTAATGTGTAAGTTCTGACTGATTGGGAAGAGCTGCGTCTTAATTATTTAAAGTGCTTTAAAAAATCTTAAGTCCTTTTAGTGTTGAATTTTGTCCATTTTTTTGGTCCATCAGTACACGTAGAAGTTAGTGGGACAATAACCTGAAGCACACGGGGTATACAAGCCCCACGGCATAACCCGAGAGTGTTGTCTGGGGCCCTGACAAGCAGAAGCAGTTGGCACCTGGATTTGCAGCTCATCTGGCAGTGCCTGGGCAGAGCCATCTTACTTTAATTAAACTTGTTTCACTTGCACAAAGTCAAATAATTTGGAGGATAAACTCTCATTTTCGTAATTGCTGTTGCAGTTACATAACAGCTCAGGAGCCTGAAAAATTATAGTTCTTTGTGTTTTTGTTTCCCCCCACACCTGCTAATGTTCTCACAAATCACTCCCGGAACGGAAGGGCTGCAGGTACAGGCCAGGGTCCTACTGCTTACCACGCAGGAGCGTCTGCAGGACCCTGCGGTGCGTGCGCTGCGTTCTCCTAGCATGCGACTCCTTCCCTCCAAGGGTGCTGGCGACCTAGAGTGACATTCTATACGCTGTGAGACAGTCAGAGAGACTTCCGTGCTCCAAACTACTAAAGTGATTTGATCTCCAAATCACTTTTTTGACAGTTATTTCAAAGATGAGCAAGGCAAATTACCAGAGAGATGTTTTTCAGATTTACTTTCCTTGCTTTGCTTTTTAAAAAGCTTCCGACCTGCAGTAGCAGAGAAACGTAATAAATATTAATCCTTTGGCAGCTTGTGCTTATGAGCAATTTTACTTATTGGAACTGTCTCCCCTAAGCACTTTTCATTTTCATTTTGAATTAGTAAATATTTTATTATGAGTCTGGAAATGCGGCGTTTTGAAATTAGTCCTTTTTCTAGGGGCTCTCTGTCTGATCTCATAATTCTGAGTGGTGATGCCTATTCTGTGCCGGGCTGTTTTGTCTTCAACAAGGAGCTAACTGAGACGACCCCAGCCCTCCTCTGCAGCACCGTCTCCGGTGCCCTGTGAGCTCCCCGGGCCGAGAACAGCGTCCAGCTCCGTCAGCAAAGTGCTGAGCACTCCCCGCATGTCCTGCAGGGGGCTCGGCCCCCACCTCAACAGCACAGGGGATTTTAGTGTCTTTTAAAGGCAAGGAAGTTTCTTTATTGCTAGGCAAGTGTTTTGTTTCACTTAGCAGGGAAGCAAGTGCCTGTTCAGCTAAGGCCCTCTCCGGAGCCCAGGTTCCTCACCAGCCAAGTGATTGGAAGCCACACTTAGATAATTCACTGTAAAGACGTTATCTTCCCCATTCATGTTGAGTTTTGAAGAAAACAGAGGACTAGCAACTTTTGCATTTTCTTTTTTCCTCCTAGACCCTGGTTAAAGCTTGGAAACTGCTCCTTTTTCGAAGTGAAGATGTGTGGGCATGTGCTGTGGCAGGTGGAAAGCAGCCTCGCTCCATGGGGGAGATGCCTGTCTGTGGATAGGTGGACGGTGCCAATAAACTGACGTGTGATTCACTCGTGCTGGTGGTGTTGGCTTCCTTCGGGCCTTCCCCTTTCTGATAGGGGCTGTGCACAGCCGCAGGGTCGTGACCGTGTGAGCTGAGGGTTCTTAGTGAGAGAAGTAGATTTAGTTGTCTAGTGACCAAAGAGATGCAGAAGACAGTTAGAAATGTCTCGAAACAAAGTTCTCTTTTTCCATGACCTGAACTGACAGAGTCAGACTCTGTCATTTGGCTCTCGTAGCTCCTTATCTTTGAATTGCAAAAGTCGTGTAAGAGCCTCTTGTCCCCCCAGCCTCCCCCTGTGCAGGTGGCGGTCCCCTGAGGCGCCGCTGCTTGGCCAGTAGGCTAAGTGAGAATAATTACTTAAACCCTCGATCAGAGGAAAAATACCGAATTGGGGGATTCGGGTTTTTTTCTTGCGCACTTAAAACCTATAGAGAAAAACTATTAATGTCGGAATTTATGTAAGCACAAAAAGCTGCTCATGTTGTTTGATAAATGAATCTTCATCATCTGGGAGCATTGCTCATAGGAAGTGAGGCAAAGCTGTTCAGTAACTGGCTTCTCGCGCTCATGGCCGAGCTGCAATTAAAACCCAAGGTTCTCGACTGCTACCTGGGGCCTGATGGTTGCAGCAGAGGCAGCGCTTGCGGGGCGATTCGTTCAGTCGTTAAATATTTACGGGTGAAGGGTTGTTGCAAGTGTTTTATCTTTCTTTGAACTTGGAAGCACTTGGCTGAGTAAAAACCCCATCGCAAAGTTAACTACTTGATTTTAGCAGTTTTCAGAGAATGGGGAAATAAATCCGAACAGGAAATTTTGAAGCACTGCCAGCCCGTGCACCGGCCCAGGCCCAGCCCTCACCATGGCACTTGAGCTAATAGTCGTTTGTCAGAGCCACTTAGCAGTGCTGAGAAGGAGCCTGAAAGTGTCTTTGTTCTCTGCTCACAGAGACACTTCCTGCCCCTGGGACACTTGACCTGTGAGTTTTATTTCATTCTCAGCACAGGGCCTGCCGGGAGACGCAGCCGAGTAGTGGGAGAGCTGGGCGCGGAACAGCCGGTGCAAGCTTCCTGGGAGCTCTGGGAGCACTCGGCCTGGGGCCGTCGCCCACTGTTCTGAAGTCGAGGCCCCTGGGTGGTCAGTGATGAAGGCACTGAGAGCTTCATACTCACAGAAGTCAGTGAATCACGGGGCCACAGGCCTTCCTGATAACCAAAGTAATTGACAGGCAAAGGGCTGAATCATTTCCAGCCAAGTAATTAGAAGTCATTTATTCTGAGGCAGACGTGAAAATCGGAGGGGAGGCTTAGGGACAGGGCTTGTGACATGGCGAGGATTAAAAGAACTGAGTAAGAGGGAAATTCACTGCCAGCAGAAATGTGTTTGAGGCTCTTTCTCTGTGATTAACCCTGAACTGATAACCGATGAGAAAACCTCTGCACCCTGCCCTGCTGGGTGCTGGTGGGACTGTCCTGACTACCGGGGACCCCGGTCAAGTGCTTGGGGGTGTTCAGTCACTCGTTTGGGTGCCAGGGGGTGTTGTGAACCCCTTGTTCTTGCAGAGTTCTCGGGCATGAAGTGAAGGGATCGGGCAGGCTCTAAAATTCTGACTTGGCTGTGTCCCTCTCTGGGAGACCAGTGTCACTGTAGCAACTATACCGAGTCTTCAAAATCAGGGCGATTCCTTTTGGTTTCTAGATTTTTGGTTTTGTTGGGTTTTTAAAAACTTTCTACCACACGAAAGAGAAGGCTGGTGAGATGCACTTGGAAATATTTTTAACTAAATCAGTCTGGGTGGTGAGACTCCAAGAAAAGGAATTGTATTTAGTTTGAAATAAAACAATTGGGCCATTTAAAACTGACTTTTCTTTGTGCTTTAATGATTACTATTGAGCAAACAAAAATCTTTATAGTAATGTAAATCGGCAGAAGTTTTTTTTCTTTTTAATTTAGATTTCTATCCTTCCTGCATCCATTTCATTGCCTTTTTATATTTTTTAAAGATTTTCTTTACTTTAGAGAGGGGAAGGAAGGGAGAGAGAGAGAACCATCAATGTGTGGTTGCATCTTGTGCGACTCCTACCCAGGCCCTGACCTGCAACCCAGGCCTGTGTCCTGACTGGGAATCCATCCGGTGACCCTTCGGTTCACAGTCTGGCACTCAGGCCACTGAGCCACACCAGCCGGGGGCCAATTGCCTTTGTAGGTTTGAGGAGAGTGCTAGAGGAAGCACGTGTGTGAGTTCTTACACAATCACAGGTTGTAAGTCTCTAGCATCTGAGGAAGTTAGGAACTTCAAAGTAAGAATGTACAGGTGCAGTTTCTTATTAACTCTGGTACTCTTTTTAGTGATTCTTGCACCACAAGTAGAAAGTGTTTAAGACTTTTTGTTTCATTTTGTAAACAGAAGGCTCGCCCCAATGCCCACAGCAGCACTCGAGTGTTCTTGGCCCTCCCCCTGTGCCTGAGGGGTGAGGGTTCTCAGAACGGGCTTCTTCGCCGCCTGCCTGCTGCCTTACTACTGCGGGCCCTGGGAGCTGGCGGAAGACAAGGCCCCGGGTGCCCGCAAGGCAGTGTTCCCTGCAGTGAGGGTCGGAGCACCCTCCCATTACCAGCTGTCCCCGGACAAAGCAGGGCGGAGCCCAGAGGTCATTGCAGAGGGGGCCTAGCCGCTGTCCGGGTAGGTAAGCTGCAAGGAAGGGGTATGGATGACTTCATCACCCTGTACTGGGTCCCAGCGCTGATAGGAGCAGCTTAAAACCGTGTCGTGGTTAAAGCTGAGTCATCGTGCCGACCCGTGTGGCAACGTTTGCAAACTCATTCACACTGTGAAAGTTCCCTAACGCGACGGTGTCCACCGTGACCGACAAGGACGCTGCAGCAGTCGCCACTTGCTCCCTGTGAGTGGGAGGCGAGTGCGCGCTATGCCTTTCCTGCGCAGAGCACCCTCGGGAGGCAGCGACCGCGTGGGAGGGGACAGGCCGCCCTGGAGCGGCCTGCACGAGTAAGAAGCTGGGCTCGGCAAAGGGTCTCTGGGAAGCCGGCCACTCGGAACTCAGGGAGGAGCGGACCGGCTGGGCCTCGCGCGCGGGTTTGGTTGCTGCTTGGGGCCCTGTGCCTGAGGGAAGGGTGGCACCTTCATCCCTCCCCTCCCCGCCCTCGCCCTCAGGCCAGGGGGCGCGCTGTGCACACGGGCTGCACACTGCCCTCCCGGGCGTTGCCTCTCCATGGCTTCGTGGCTGCCTGCACGCCAGTCAGTCGCCTGGCTTTTCCAGAACCAGCAAGCACGGAAAGGTCGGATGCTGAGCAGGTGTTCGCAGCCCAGGGACAGCGAGTCAGGCGTCCAGGCGCGTCTCAGCGCTGCCACCCACGAGGTGACGCCCTCCCCACGCGGGCACATGCTGTCCGCATGCCCGGCCCGCGCTCCGCACACACCCAGCAAACATCTACAAACCAAGGGCGTGCTTGGCCACGAATCACTTTACTGCTAAAAGGCGCGCGTACAGTGTGCGTGGAACGTGAGTGCCCACCCGTGGGTCCCGGCCCCGCCCACGGGCCCGTGTCACAGCAGAGCATGAGCAGCCAGGTGGGTTCGGTGCACTGAGCCGTGATCAGAGCAGGCGTGGGGTGGCTGCCGGACGCTCCTGCGCGCAGAGAGGCTGCGCCCGTGACTGCGCCCCCGGCGGACGCTCCCTCGGCTCCGCTTGCGGTTAACGTGCCGTATTTCCTGCGCCCGTCTCGGCCTGCCCCGAGCCCTCTTCATCTGCCTCCACGGCCGCTTTGGCGTCTTGAAACTGCTGGTACTCGGACACCAGGTCGTGGACGTTGCCCTCGGCCTCCACGAACTCGCCGATGTCCATGCCCTCGCCGGTGTACCAGTGCACGAAGGCCTTCCTGCGGAACATGGCGGAGAAGTGCTCCGACACCCTGGTGAAGAGCTCTTGCACCGCCGTGTTGTTGCCGATGAAGGTGGCAGCCATGTTCAGCCCCCGCGGCGGGATGTCACAGACGGCCACCTTGACGTTGTTGGGGATCCACTCCACAAAGCTGCCACTGTCCCTGGTCTGCACGGTGAGCAACTGCTCGTCCACCTCCTTGGTGGACATCTTCCCCCGGAAGATGCAGGCCACCGTCAGGTAGCGGCCGCGCCGCGGGTCGCAGGCGGCCATGGTGTTGCGGGCGTCGAACATCTGCTGGGTGAGCTCCGCCACCGAGAGGGCCCGGTACTGCTGGCTGCCCTGCGCCGTGAGCGGGGCGAAGCCGGGCATGAAGAAGTGCAGGCGGGGGAAGGGCACCATGTTCACGGCCAGCTTGCGCAGGTCGGCGTTGAGCTGGCCAGGGAAGCGCAGGGAGGTGGTGATGCCGCTCATGGTCAGGGACACCAGGTGGTTGAGGTCGCCGTAGGTGGGCGTGGTCAGCCTCAGCGTGCGGAAGCAGATGTCGTAGAGCGCTTCGTTGTCGATGCAGAAGCAGGCGTCGGCGTTCTCGATCAGCTGGTGGACCGACAGCACGGCGTTGTAGGGCTCCACCACCGTGTCCGACACCTTGGGCGAGGGCATGACGCTGAAGGAGTTGAGGATGCGGTCGGGGTACTCCTCCCTGATCTTGTTCAGGAGCAGCGTGCCCATGCCCGAGCCCGTGCCCCCGCCCAGCGAGTGCACCAGCTGGAAGCCCTGCAGGCAGTCGCAGGCCTCGCTCTCGGCCCGCACCACGTCCAGGACGCTCTCCAGCAGCTCCGCGCCCTCCGTGTAGTGGCCCTTGGCCCAGTTGTTGCCGGCCCCGGAGTTACCTGTGGCAGAGGGGTCACGGTCACCACGCCCGGACTCAGGGAGGTGGGGTGGAGGGAGTGGGACACCACCAGGAGGCGGGCAGACCTACCGTGGACAAAGCTGTCCGGCTGAAAGAGGGCTCCCAGCCTGCTGGACCGGATGCTGTCCATCGTCCCGGGTTCCAGGTCCACCAAGACGGCTCGGGGCACGTATTTCTTACCTGCGTGGAAAAATAGGAAGTCAGCAAACTGTTGTTTTTCTGAAAGTTAATGTGCCATCAAAGTAGAACCTTGTGATACCGGGCCAAAAAGAAAAGGAAAAAAAAAGGTGTCTTTGGTAGAAAGAGATTGAAATTACATCCCGATCCTACAAATCTGTAAAACACCTTAGAAATTCTTTCTTCATTATTTTGTCTTGTGTTGCTAATGACAGAGATTCTGTTCCTATTGGAAATGCTTCCGGTTTTCCTTTAAGAACCAAAAAAGGAAGGTTGGTGCTTAAACTGCTTGTGTTAAGAGTGTGCCCCCATTCTGTGACTTCTTTGAACAGGGCTTGGGGACCCGTCACTTGGGATTCTGCTGCTCTGCCTGGACATTACTCATGTGACCACTTGTGATCCCCCTCTGACCTCTCCCCCAGGACTGGGGGCCGCGGACTGCCGGGGGCACAGCATCCTACCGTGGGCCTCGTTGTAGTACACGCTGATCCTCTCCAGCTGCAAGGCGCAGTCCCCGCCATAGCTGCCCACCGAGTCGATCCCATGCTCCTCGCCAATCACCTCCCAGAACTGAAAGCAGAGGAGAGTGTTCAGCGTGCAGAGGGACCCCGAGGAGGGCCCTGTCGGCCCCAGCGAGCCCACAGGTTGAGCAGGAAGATGGGCGGAGGCCTGTTTCCCGGGTCTGCATGACCATCCCTTGTCGCCTCTGCCTCCCACGGCTCTGAGGACTGCAGTCTGCATCCCCCGCCCCCACCCCGAGCTCCCAAAGGGAACTGGCAACGCGCGTTGTTACCCTGGACTTCGTTCCTGTTAAGTTCAGGCTCTTGGGTACAGGGAAGCAAATGGTTTAGATTAGAAGCTCGTGCCAGACAAGGCGTCCCTCGTCCCTCCTTGCGGTGCTTCACGCTAGTCCAGTCCAGGCTCCGGCGTGGACACAGACTGGACCCTCAGCTGGTTTCACCACAGTGTCCCATCTTGGGCGGTGTGCCTTCACGCAGCCTGCCCAAACCCTGTGGCCGGGACATCTCTGCCCAGGTCAGGCCGTGTGCAGTTTTGGTGGTCGGGTGTGCACCCAGTTCAAAACCACACGCAGCTTATTCTCTGGTGACTATTTGAAACACACCACACGTCCAACGCACAGCACTTGTTATCAATAATGGAGCTACGTGCCGAGCTCTTGTACCGGAAACAATTACTCAGCTGCCTTTCACTGCCCTGGAAGCGCATAGTCCAACACAATGAAAATATATTCATTTATGTGAGTCTTCCAGGGCTTTTTCCCCCTGACACATCTGTAAATGCTTGTTCTGCTCCAGCCATGGTCTTATTTACAGTAAATTGTCAGCACTGTTGAGGGTGTGGAAGAATACATAAATTTAAGTTCTGTGACACCACATATTAAATGTAACTAGTTCAAGTTCTTAGGGCCCCGAACAGGAAGTAGTTGCCGGAGCTCTGACCATTAGGCCACACTGTTCTGGAGTGAGAGCTGAGACCTTATCTAGAACCACACCCCTCCTCGTGGTCCTCTGTCGGCATTATCTTCCAACTTCAGAGCCGTGGGGGCTCGGGCCTCCCACCTCCCTGTGTGCCTTAGTTTTGGACACCTTATCACTGGCATGGAAGGGGGGCTGCCTCCCACCCAGAGGCAGTGTTCTTTGCCCCAGGAGTTCAGCCCCTGCGTTGAAAGACTGGTCTTTGCCCAGGTGCATCCCTCAGGAGGACAGCCAAAAGTGGGAAACAACCCCGGTACCCGTGGATGGAGGAGTGGATGCGCAAAGCCGTCCATCTGTACAAGGGGACATTGCTCAGCCGTAAGAAAGGAAGGGAACTCCGACACCTGCTACAGCGTGGATGAACCTGGAGGACATCACGCTCAGTCAGCCAGGCATGTGAGCCAGGTTCAAAAGGACAAATTCTGTAGATGCCACATACAGGAGGGACCTAGAGCAGTCAAACGGATAGAGACAGAATAGGAAGGGCCTGCCAGGGGCCGGGGGAAGGAGAACGGGGAGAGCAGGGTGGACGGCGGCAGTTTGTCTTGCCAGGTTCCCTGAATAATCTTCAAAATGGTTGAGATGGTAAATTTCATGCTGTGTTTTACCACAAATTTTTTTAAATTTAAAGACAGTTTTCATACAGTTCATACTTGTAAAATTCATTTTAAGGTAGCAATGAGAACAATCAGCTACTGTAGAATCGGTCATCTTAAAATGAGGGTCGGGGCCCTGGCCAGGTTGGTTAGTCATCCCTATGCAGCGAAGTCCCCCGTCAGGCCACATCCAATGAACACGTAAGTAAGTGGATCAACAAATCGATGTTTCTCTCCTCTCCTCTCTTTTTCTCTGTCCCTTCCTCTCCCTCTCTCTCTCTCTCAAAATCAATAAATAAAAGTTTTTAAAAATTGGGATTGGAGGAATTGAGTCCCATCCATTGGTTTTCTTCGTGTTAGCCAACCGAACCAGGTCCTCCGTGGAAACATTCAAGGGGGGAGGGAGAAAAACTCATTTATATTCCAGAAGGGAGTATTTTCATCCTTTTTGCTACTGTGCACGAAACTTTTAGGTTTACCTCTTTTCTATTGCACATTAAATGGAATAGTAAGTACTTGATCTTTTCTAACTTTACAACGTGAATGTGGGAAAGAAAGGAAAGACAGCTTACCGATGTGTGGGGTATCAAAAGTTGCCCAACAAACTTTGGAAAACTGGAGACAAATGACTGTTTTTAGATATGAAACATTCATTGCTGAAGATGAAGTAAAAATGGTTGATGTGTGTATCATACACCTGGGACTTGACACATTAAACTAACCCTGTAAGCCTTTGCTATTTCCTGTGTCTTTTTCATTAAAGGCATTAATAATCAAATACCCAGCAAGCGCACGAAGTCAGCTTGGCTCCTGGAGGCAGTGTCTTGGTCAGGGGTACCTGGGGACCACGGTGGAGCTAGCACCAGAACGGGATCTCCTTACCTTGGCTCCGATCTGGTTGCCACACTGGCCAATCTGAATGTGCACAATTTCTCGCATCCTTGCCTGTGCCCAAGCGCAAGATCTTCACGGAACTCGCAGGCTCTGGGACAGCCTCCTTCACCGTGTGAGCCCAGCACGACTCTGGTCTGTGCAGCGATGGGGCCAGCTGGCCCAGCCACCCTGCCAGGAGGACCCAAGGGCGTGTCCAGCCCAGAGGCCCAGCCCCCACCCTTCTATGCTCTCTGCTGTCATCCTAGTGAAGGGGGTGGTTTTTCTCTCTCCCAACACAGCAGATTGCCTGGTCATTTCCTAGAGTTCACGGCCAAAGCTTGCCTTTGTGCTCTGTGTCTGGAGGTCCAGCCCAAGGTTTGGGCCTGCCGTGATGGACTCTGGGCACCAGTCGGTGAGGCACCTGGTGTGACAACTGAGCTGAGGCTCCTAGCTCCCTGGGGTGACCAGACCCAGCTCCAGCAAGCCGCCCCGTCCATGCCAGTTGTGTTATTAGAAATCCTTTCGTTGAAACTTGACAGGTAAGAAGACCACACACCTCCCAGAGCACGAAGTGACTTCACAACAACTACACAACCAGTAGGGCATCTCCCCCCATCCTCGCTTAAGAACCCACCACAATTGTCTTGGTCTTCTGCACATTTCCAAAGGAGTGGTCCCAAAGCCACCAGTGGCATGGGGTGACTTCACAGGGAGACCTGGGTGGAACTTGGCCAGAGTTGTCACTGCAGCATGTGATTCCTCAGAGTCCGGGGACCACAGTCGAGAGAAGTGTAGACTCCAGCCTGGCCCCTCTGACCTTCCCAGCCCCTTCTCCAGACTTCAGTCCTCAGAGAACCTTCCTTGCTGTCAGGGTACGGGAAGGCATGTCCACCTGGACCATGGGTCCATGGCCCATGCCTACGCTTGCCCACAGCCCTGCTCACTCCCTTCCTTCCAACCTCTACTCTCTCTGCACACTGCTCTGTCTCTGTCCTGCTTAGCCTTCTGTCCAGGCCTGGGCCTGCCTGTCCCATCAGAGCCCTCCCTGGCCCTGTATTCTGTTGTCCCCTTCTCTCTTGTTCTCCTGTCTGGGGGCTTATGGCTCGCCATGGGCTTCCTTGAGCAGATCGTGGGTTCTCCGAGAGCCACATGGACTCCCAACCGTGTTTCACTAAGGCCCAGCCCGAGGGATCCGCATGGGGGACATGGAGAAGGAAAACGCTTGGCCAAGTCTTCAGCTTGCTTCCCGGGACTCCTGGCAAAGCACCTGCAAAACCAGGCCCAGGTTCTGTCACCTCCTCCGCACAGCCAGCCCTGCCCAGCAGCACAGAGCTCCAGAGGTGTGGGCCACTGCTCCATCCTGAAGCCCCCGGTGTGTGGGCAAGCATCCTCAGCCAGCACTTGTTCCCTGAGGCCTCTCTCCAGCATCTGCCCGGCACCCCAAGGCGGGTCCCTGTTCACTCACTGAATAGCCACTGACAGGGACCTGCTGTATGCTGGGCACGCCCATTGGGAGCTGGAGGTGCCAGAATGAAGGAGAAAGGTGGGGGCAGGCCCCGGAGCTCATGGACCTCTCTGAGGAAGTGACTGGTTTAGGAAGACATAATCCCCCAGGGCGTGGATCCAAAACAGGACTGAACTGGACTCAGAGTCGCTGGTCTCTGCCCTCCCTGCCTCTGACCAGATGGGTGACATCAGCTGAGGGGTCTGTCCTGCCTCCCAAGCTCCATCCTGGCCCTCAGCTCCTAAACCCTGTGCCCTTTCTATGTGCCTGAGGAGGCTCAAGACGTGAGGTCAGTGGTATGGGCAGGAAAGTAACTAACAACAGACTTTTTGGGGAAATAGCCTCTACCTGCTCCCAACAGAATGGAGGAGCCTGGCTGTGCACTGAAAGGGAGAAGGACTTTGTCCCCGGGGGCCACACCAGGACTGCTCCTGTCCACCACTGTCTGGAAGAGCACCGTAGGACACTGGGTCATGTCCTGGACTGGGGAGAAGTTGCCATGAAGGGCACCGCGAGGACAGTGATGGGCATCTGAATACACTGTAGGTTGCGTAATAACATTGTACCCACATTAGAGTTCCTGCATGTGAGCAGGGCACCTGCTCATGCAAACAGAAATCCTTGTTTTCAGGAGATACTGTGGCACATTCAAGGCGGAGCCACCAGACCTGCAACCTAGTTGCCAACTTTTAGGCAACACAGTAACAAAGTGACACAGGGAAAGAGGTAAGCCAATGTGGCAAAGTGTGGACAACCAGTAACAACTGGCCCGTCCCTGCAACCTTAGCACCCTGCTGACACTTCCCAAGGAGGGAATTTCTTTCTACCCAAATCCGCAGGACTGCAGGCCTCACGGGCACGGCTACTTCTGCTTCAAACCCTGCCACCCCCAAAGGTGGAGACTGTAAATTCAAGACAAGGAATTCGCAGGTGCCTTGCAGTACTTTTCACAAAAAAGAAGTCTCCTCACCGCCCTTCCCTCTGTTCCCCCTCCTGCCCTCCCTACCCCGCCCTCCTACTCATCTGACCCCCACAGAGCCCGGGGGCAGCTCCCCAGCTGCCTGCCCTTCTGGGGCTCCGTGACCTTCCCCATGACCTTACTCAAAGCCCCTGGGTCACAGACGCCCCCTTCCCTGGGCTCCAGCACTTCACTTCTCCGTGTTTGCTAATTACTTCTAGGCCTGCCTTATCTCCCCCAGCCTGAGAACTGCAGCTCCTGTCACCTCTAAGTCCCCAGTGGGCAGGTTGGGGACAGGGCCTCAACAAATGTTTGCCGAGTGGGCACACACCTGACAGGTATAAGCGGCCATACTCTGCACGGCAGGTGTTCCTAGAGGCAGCGACGTATTTATTCCAAGTATGTCCTCATGGAGGGCAGGGCTGAGGCCCAGGGCCCTTCTCAGCATCCTGAAGAGGTGGTTTCAGCTGAAAGTATAAACTGTTCCAGGAGAGGGGCACGGGGGGGGGGGACGGGGGGGTGCCTGTTGGGGGCTGCTCAAAGGGGCCGTGTGGCCGCGGAGGGGCTCATTCTTTGCTGTGCCATGAGCACATTCCTCTCGGCCTTCCCAGTTTGCTCAGGGAGGGAAAGGCCAGGTTTCCAGATGAGCGCCTGAAAGGTTTTCCTGTTAATGGGGCAGTTGGCAAAAAGGACAAAGAGAGGCCCCGTTTGCTTTGATTCCCAGCCCCGCGGGCCGTGTTTGCTCAGGCTGAGCTTTGGACACTGCCACTTTGAGGGTGGGGCAGCGGGCGAGAGCAGATGCCACCTCCTCCCTGAACCTACATTTTCTCAGTGGCAGCGCAGGGTAATGGGCCCAGGTTCGCTGTGAGGACCACGTGCCTTCGCAGGCCTCGTTTCCAGGGCTGCTTCGCAGGAGGCTGGAGTGGTGGTTCACAGTGTGTGGGTGGTACCCTCCTTTTCCAGGTAGTGAGCACCTACTATGTGCTGAGCTGAGCTGGTTGTGGGCACTGAGGGCTGGCTCTGTGAGTTTGAAGGGTCTGCGTAGAGTGCTGTGGTAGGCCATGCACAGGTCTGAAAAGTGTCCACTCTGTCTGTATCCCTTTGTCCTTGTGGTGGGGGTGGCTCTGTCCCCGAGGAGAAGGCTCTCCTCGGACGGCCAGTTCAGTAAGGCCAGCCCAGTGCTGAATACATAGTGCCTTCTCAGACCAGCGGTGGCAGCCCTTTCCTGGGACATAGGTGAACCATGTCCCTTGAGGGGCCATTGTTACCCAGGCTCTGCTCTCCTGCCAGAACGAAGCTGGACAACTCCCCACATCCCCGGCCCCGGCAGCCCTGAACTGCAGCAAGGAATTAAAAGTGGCTATCTGTGATGAAGGACAGACAGTCCTTTTGTCCCCTGCAGAAGGGCCGTGGCAACAGCGGGTTTGCAGTGACTGTGCTGGAGCTCAGAGCTTCAGAGGGCAGAGGGCAGAGGGCAGAGGGCGGGGGGCAGGGGGCAGGAGCAAAAGCGCCCCTGAGCATGCATGGTAGGTGACACTGCCACATGACGAGAATGCCCGCTGCCTGGAGACGTTGACAAGATCAAGTAGGACCCTGCTGGCCCTCAGTTAAAGCACTCTCTCCTCCGGCCCCTGTCAAAGTTCGGGAGAAGATGCCGTGGTAGCCAGCCTTTTCCTGGATGTCACTTGGGTCTATTATGGGAACAGAAGTAAGATGATAAGAAAAACCAAGTGTCATCCAGAACCCCCAAATCGGCTGCTTCCAGACTTCCCCCGGGAGCTGTCCCCCAGTGCTCAAATGGGCCCCCCCCAACCTCCATTTGACAAATGAAATGTAATTAGGAAAAAAACAGCACTCAGAGAATTCATGGATTCCGTCCGCCCCAATCTTCCTCTCCTGAGTACATTGAAGTCCCTTGAATAACTCAGAGAAGATTGTTGAATTATAGTGTTTGCTTGTGATTCAGAAGCAGAAATTTTTCCAAATGTCTTAGCAAGAAAATGACATCTGAGGAGCCATTATGAGTGACTCAGCGGGTGTGGGCAGATCACCAGATGAACTGAGCTCCACTTTCTGTCCTCCGCTGCGATGCGTGTTCTCTTACTTGTAAAAGAAAGTTCTGGGAAGAAGAAGTAATTATAAGAGAAAAGGAGCTAGGAGAGCATCCCTGTGTCTTCCTAAGCCAGACTGCCTGGCTTTGTGGAGCAATTTTAGACCTTGTTCCCCAGCCGAAGTGCCCCACCGTACCTGTGCCATGCTGCCCGCAGGGGGCTGCTCTGCGCCCCTCCGGTCCCCCAGCCCAGGTGGTGGAAGCCCTCGGCCATGCCCTCGGGCACAGTGAGAATCAGAGGGCTGGGCCAGGGCATCTCTGATGTGCAGGACGGGACACGTGCACGCGCACACGCTCCCCCCCGGACTGCCGTGATTCTGAAGGCACCCGTTAACCTTCTCCCACCTCCTGCGTTACAACGGTTCCCATAAGTAACCAGAAGTAACATTCTGCGGTAGAAACAGATAAGCACAATAGGGGCAGCCCCCTGGAGCTGACATCAAAGATACATGTTTCTTCCAACCAGTGTTTGTCTAAGAGACCTCTGCTGTGCGCACCTCAGAAATCCATTCCTTTATCCAAGAAGTATCTGCCAGGGGCTCTCTGGGGTTCGCAGGGCTTCAGGGAAGCAGGGAGCATGGGCCCTACACTCTGGGGACACAGAGACAGACGCCCTTTCCATGGGACTCGACCAAGTCCTCTGGCCCCTCGTTCTGCCGGCAGCTCACCCCACCTTTCTCCTCACCCCTGGCCCTGGTCGTGCCCCTTGGGTCCACAGTCACCATCTCTCCAGAGGCATCACCACCAGCTGTCCCATCTGTGACCACAATAGCCCCCACCTGACCTCACTCTTGCCTGCCCATGTCACCTCTCCATGGCCACCAGGGAGGGATTTTTTAAATTTTAATTTACTGACTTTAGAGAAAGAGAGGACTGGGGTGGGGGAGGGGGAGAGAGAGAAAAATGTTGATTTTGTTGTTCCTCTCATTTACAGATTCAGTGGTTGGTTCTTGCACGTGCCTTGACCGGAGATCAAACCCTCATCCTCAGAGCCTCGGGACGACACCACAACCCACCGAACCACCCGGCCAGGGCACCCCCACCCAGGCATCTGAAGGACATAAATCACATCTCGCCTGGCGCCCTTCAGGAAGCTAGCTGCCACCAGTGTAAAATCACCCCTCTTACCACAGCTGATGTGTGGTTCAGCTCCATGACAGAAAATGCCAGTGAGGGGGACGGGGAGGGAGCTGACAGTGCCTGAGACGCATGTGGCAGGGGAGACCTGCACCAGGAAGACCCCCTAGCCTGCCAGCAGCATGGCCTTGGATGGCAGGCAGGGCACAGCAGCTGTGCTCCTGGCCCCCGGAGCTCCCGCTGGCTGGGCCTCCTCGCCTGCTTTCGGCCGCCTGGCTGCCCACCAGCTTCCCCCAACTGAACGTGTTCACCAGGCACGTTTGCACCTTGAGGACTCTGCATGGTCTCTTCCTTCTGCCAGGTCCAGCCCTTTCCGTGATAAGCCCTCATCATTCAATCCCCACTCCCCGGGGAGCTAAGAGGAGGCTCCCAGAGCAAACTCCCCAGGCCCAGCTCTCGCTCGCCCCATTTTCTCTGTGTCCAGGCACTTTCCACCACTTTGGAGTACTTCCCTTTTTCTGTGCTGCCTTTCCGGGGTGTGAGCTCCTCAGAGACAGCGATTTCCCGCTGTTACCCCCAGGGCAGACCCAGGAGTTCAGGGGCCCCACCACTTTCTGCTGACTGTCTGACTTCAGAAAGCCCCTGAATTCAAACAAGTGAACAACCCTTGGAAGGAGTCCGTGGGGCAGCTCTGAGTGGGCTATACTTTGCGGGCCAGGCTGTGGCCAACATGTTCTGGAGAGATGCTGACGGGACCCCTGGGAGGCACATTCCTTCCGGAGTGAGTGTGTATAGCCAGGAGAGGGTGTGATGACGATGACCTTTGGGGACGGTGGCAGGATTGATTTCACCCTGACCCCTCCAGTCAGGAGGCCTCCACTGCAAAGGCAGGTAGAGCACAGACCTCAGGGCTGCGTGGACGCAGGGGACCCCGCAGCTAACAAGAAAGCCAAGGTGGTGTGGAGCCAGCCAGACTTGGCCAGCAGCGGGCTCCCTCCAAACAAAGCCGGTATCCAGGATGCAGCTGAGCTCAGGAGTGTGGAATACTAGGAAGGGCCTGCAGTGTGCCAGTGGGGGCCAGGCGGCAGGCCATGGAGGAAGAGGGAATGAGACTCTGAGGCAATTCTACAGAAACAAAACTCAACCTGTTTGTGTTCTCCTTCAGGTTGGGAGAGTGGGCCAGCCCTGGCCCATCTATAAAGTGTGTGTTTTCTTTATTGGGACAAGGGGACAGTCGATGTGATTTTTAGAAATAATAGGTTTTTGTGTTGGGGCCTTGGATCACATGTGTCAGACTTTATGGGGTAAAAAAGGGGGGGGACACCAGATGCCAGCCTGCCACCGGGAACCTCACGCTGAGTACAGGTCTCCTGACCTCTCCACAGACTCAGTCTTCCTGCCTGTAAAATGGGGAGATAGCATCTGACCCCACCTCATAGGGTTATGATAACATCCAAAGAGGACAGATGCTCCCCAATCTGGAGAATGTTCCAGAGTGTCATCATCTCTGCCCTTAAGGGCCATGGGGGACCAGGTATGACTCAGGTACATCCAGGAGGAAAAACTCAGGGCACGAGTTCAGCTTCCAGAGAGAGGACTTTGTAGTGATTTAAGGGGACTCCAGTCTCAAGCCCCTGATGGGACCGTGGGGCCACCCACAGCGTAGGAGGGAGCGGCTAGAGCCGAGCCCAGGCCAGGAGGGCCTTGGAGGGGAGTGGCGGGGCCCTGCCGGAGTCCCCCCTCATCTGGGCTGGCTAGAATATGCGTCAGAACCAGGCACCCTCACGGGACCAGCTCCCAGGTTTGCAAAAGCCTGGGGCGCTGCTCAGGTGCATTTATTTGCTTTGAGGAGAGACAGGCTACTGGGGCGGCCAGTCCAGCAGGTTCTTCGGCCTCCTTCCTCTTCCTGAGGCCCAGGGGCCCTCTCTTTGAGTCTATCTGCGTGCTGCGGTCCCAGAGCTCTTGGGTCCCACGGCCATCCCCGACGGTGCCTGGGCCCTGGCTGCCAGCTGCAGGCCCACAGGTGGCTTGACCTGACCCGAGGCCACCCCTCATTAGAGAGGTTAGGATCCACTGACCACAGCCAAGCTCATGCGTGAAGAAAGGGCCCTGAGTCCGCATGTCTGACCCGTCACGGGGGCTGAAGAGGCAGGACGTGTCACCCAGACCTCACTCTCAGACTTGAACCTTGTGGTTTCAGGTGTCTGGACTCCCTCCCCTTGCCTCCTCCTGCCCAAGACCTTCTGAGTCTGCCCTGCTTCTAAGCCAGGGGAAGCCCGGTGGGCTGTGCCGCCTGGACTCTGGCTGCTCTGGAAGCCCTATCCAGTAGCAGCCTGGCTCTGTCCCCACCACTCCCTCTGGTAACCTGCCCCCCCCCCCCCAAGGACCCTCCTGCCTGTCTGACCCTGGCCCTGGCCCACAGCCCTGGCCTCTGCAGGACATGTGATCAGCCAGGCCTGCCACAGAGTTCGTGGGCCGCAGTGTGACACATGCTGGGCCCTCGGAGCCCAGGGCCCATGTGGGGGCAAGTCACCTGCTAACGACAACTGGGTGAGGTAAGGGCTGCCAGGACCCAACTTCCCAGGAAGAGAGAGAGCACATCAAGGATGGAGTCCACGACTCTGCTTTAGCTCCACGACGGCTTTTCAGGAACAGGGGCGGAAACATCCGGGCTGACTAAGCAATGGTCGCGTTTTCTCTGAGGCTGCGCTGCTTCGACAGCCACTGCCCGACAGGGGTCCCGCCCTGCTCGGGTTCCAGGGCAGGAACCCCAAAGCTTCTGAGGGTGGCCACGGAAATCACTGGAAGCCCAGGAGGCAGACTCGTTTTGATTTCTGATCGCCACCCGGGAGGGGCCGAGGGACCGTGGGGAGTGCCCACTCAGCAGGGGGAGAGCAGTTTCGCTTCAGTGGAGGACCCCCCCACCGCACAAAGGCCTGTGGGGGACCCGTTTCTTACAGGGGAGGCATCGTCCTGCGGCTTGAGCGGCAGGAGGGAGGGATGACTCCCCAGCTGTGCCATGGACACAGAGGCCAAGGGTCCTCACTTCTGCTTTCGGTTCCCCATTCACCCCGAGGCGCTGCGTTAGCAGCGGCCCAGCCTCTCTGGGAGCCAGAACGCAGAACCAAAGGCGCCTGTGGCCCTGGCCTTCCTGTGGGGGTGTGGACTTCCCCTTCTGCGGCCTGAACCCCTCTCCCCAGAGGGCCTGGGCCTTTAGGGAGTGGGGTTCAGAAAGCCAAGCCAGAGCTTAATTCTGGGGATACCGTGGCTTTCCTCAAGGATTTGGGGAGATCCCTGCCCTTTCCCAAGGAAGCCTAGGCCCAGGTGGGATATGGGGACGGGGTCCCAAGAATCCAAGGCTGGTGGGGACATTTAGACCCTGCTGTCCCTACCCCACCCGTACCCCAAGGCCCCCGAAAACCTGACAAAGATGCATGTGTTCAGTCAAGCTAGCAAGCCACATGGCTGGTGGCCAGTGGCCGGGTCAGACCTGGGGTCTGGCTCTGAGCCCAGCACGTGACCCCAGCTCAGGCCCCGCCCCCCACCCGGGGTGCGCAGGCTGCTGGCCCGGGGCAGACTCTGCTGGGGCGGCTGGGCGGGGCTGGGGTCAACGGGGGCAGAAGAGGGCGCCCCGCCCTCGGGGAGTGTCCGGGCACCGGCGCCACCACCTTAAGGGCCGGGAGGGGCCAGGGCCAGAGCGCGAGGACCGGCAAGGCGCGGGCAGAGGGGCCTGGGCGCGGGATTGGAATCGGGACCCGGAGCAGGACAGGAACGGAAGCCATGGCGTCGTCCGGGCCGGCGAGGCCGCCGCCGCCGCTGCTGCTGCTGCTGGTGCTGCTGGCGGGTGCGGCGCGGGCCGCCCTCCACTTCCGACCGGGCCAGAGCTGCTACCGGCCCCTGCGCGGGGACCAGCTCTCCAACCTGGGGCGCAGGTCGGCGCCAGCTTGGGGGGCTGGCCCATCCCCGGGGCTTCGCGTGCACCCCTGCCTCTTGCAAACCCTGCCACCTCCTTGGGGCGCCCTGCCTCCCTTGACCTTTGAGGGTCAAATTCAGTTTTGGGGGTCTCTCTTCCCTTTCACATCCAGGGGAGCCCTGGTATTTGTGGGGCTGGACCCGTGAGATGGGCTCACATGGATGAAGCGCCCACTTGCCCCCCCTCTCATTTGGGGGCCGGAAGGGGGGCCCCTTGGGAGCCCTGTCTGTGCTGGAGGCCCAGAAGCCCCTGCACTCACTCTGTTGGTGGTGCCCTCTCCACAGGACATACCCACGACCTCACGAGTACCTGTCCCCCTCGGATCTGCCCAAGAGCTGGGACTGGCGCAACGTGAATGGGGTCAACTACGCCAGTGTCACCAGGAACCAGCACATCCCCCAGTACTGCGGCTCCTGCTGGGCCCATGGCAGCACCAGCGCCATGGCGGGTAGGTGGGGGCCTGCGGCCCCTCCACTGTGGGCCAGGAAGGCCTATCCAGGGTGCCTCCTTGTCAGCACAGGGTGGCCACAGCCCAGGGTGCCAGGGGCCTGTCATTCCGTGCCAGGATTCAGCCTGGGATGGGGCGTCTGAGCCCTCAGACCAGGGAGAGCTGGCCTGTGCCGGCTGCTGCCCCCTCACCTGTGAGGAGGCTGAGGTGACGCAGGTGGGAGTCTGTCTGCACTGGGCGGGGTGGGCCTGCCTGGGGCCTGTGGGTGGTGGGCATCACCAGGACAGGAAGCCAGTGACTAATGGGTCGCAAGTGCCTTCTCTGTCCCCAAGCTTGTGACCCCAGCCATTTGGGATGGAGCCAGAAATGCAAACTCAGGGAACCTTGCCTGCTGGCATCTGGGGTGGAAATGCAGTCGCTCTTCAACCCCAGTTAACAGTGGGGGTGGCGTCCTGGCCTGGGCTTGGGGCGTCGAGCAAGGCTGATCCCCATTCCTCAGCTGGGCTGTAGCCTGCAGCCAGGGAGGAAGGCAGGCTGTTGAGGTCAGAGCCACTTGAGGAAGCTGCGGGGCCTGGCCTTGGGGACAGGCAGGGGAGAGACCGGCCTGCAGGCTTTATTCGGGCCCATGCCACACACCCGGTGGCACTTGGGAGGGGCTCCTTGTCCTCAGAGGCAGCCCGGGGCTCCAGGGGCCTGCCTCATACTGGAAGTCCCTTGGAGAAGGGACTTCTACTGGGAAGCTGCCTCAGGGGGCTGGGGACACTGTCTCCTCCCTGACTTGGGGAGCCCACTGGTCAGGCCAGGTGCTGGAGTGGCATCTGGCAGGGTCTCCCTGGTGGCCCTGCCCCATCTATTTGGGAAACTGGTGAGAAGACCTCTGGGGGCTTCAGTGGATACCTGGCCCCCCAGGAAGGAGGAGGAAGGGGGCAGGGAGACTGAGGCCCCCTGCGGAGGTGCAGGAACCCCCTGGGGTACTGGGGAGGCCAGGAGATCAACTGACAGCAGAGGTTTACTGCTCAGGCCCTGCGCCCTGAGTGGATGACCTCGAGGCAGAGAACCTTGCCCTTTTTCTTGGCCCTCTGGCCCTGGGCAGAGGAAGTGAAAGGGCCTGTGTCAGTGAGGGGAGGGGACCCTGCCCCCAGGGAAGGGGCCTGGTGAAGCCCTGAAGGAGCTGAGAGAGGGAGTCACGTGCCCAGATTTGCATTTGTGAAAGGCTGGGGCCTGGGAGAGATCTCTGGGCCCAGGTGACTTCTCAGCTGGGTCAAGTGGCCACAGTTCTGGAGGGGAATTTCTCTCCTGGGCAGAGGGCTGCTTCTGCTTTCTCCTCAAACCTCTAACATTACACCCCCTCCTCAGCAGGGGCTCTTCTTCCTTTTTCACTGAGAAAAGGGGACTTCCAGGGGCACCAGGCCCAGCTGCCACCCCACGCAGCTGCCCATAGTTTTTGCCTTCCCTCCAGTCCCTAGCACATGAGTCCCCAGGCGCTTGGGCTCAGCCATCCCTGGAAATAGATGAGCAAGGCTGTGACCCCAGACCGCCTCCAGCCACCACCGCACGCCTCCAAGGAGAGGTGTCTGCAGTCCCAGCTTCCTCTTCTCCATTCCTGAGTCCACTGCAGCCCCACTCTACAGACACCACCCGTGCCAGAGTCCCCAGCAAGAGGCTTCCACGTGGCAGATCCAGTGGTCAGCCCCAGGCCCCGCCTCCTGGGCTGTGCTTCATCACCTCTCCTTGTGAAGGTCTCAGCACTTGCCCAACCCCTTCTGTGCTCCCGGGGCTCCTGGTTCTCCCAAGGTCACCAATGAAGGTCAGGTTCCCCAGGACTGGGTCCTTGGCTCCACTTGACCCTCCACCCAAACTCCAGCTTGACACCCAGCTGCCCACTCTCTCCCTCTCGCTTGGCTACCTGACCCTCAAACCTCATAGTTTGGACCTGGGCCACCCCCTCACCCCTGTGCACAAAAGAACGCCCGAACTTCTAGAGGGTGCTACTGACTTTATTTGAGGCCACACTGAAGTTCCTGGGAAGCAAGATCACAGATGCCCCAGGACAGTTTTACAGCTTCTTTCATGCCTTTGGAATTCAGGAGGGACCTCGCAGAGGATTCCAGGGAGGTGAGACTGCAGGTCGGGATTCTGTTACCTGACCCTTAGCAAGGTCAAGTGGTTTCACCGGAGGGGTCTGAAAAGACATTGCAAAGGTGCGTTAACAAGTGACAGGGCTGGCTGAAAACAAAGAGCAAGCCTTACTCAAAAAATGTCATATCCCTGGGGCTTGTGTGCCCGCCATGACCTGCCCAGCTGGGAATTTATGATAAGCTCACCCTGTGAGGTTACTTTCCATAGAACCCCTTTTTCATCCACACCCCCGAGCCCTGTCTTACTCGGTCCCCAGCTGAGCTCACTCAGTGAGAACATCATCCTCCCCTTCACTCACTTTGCCAGAGGCTGAAGTCGTACCCCAATACCTCTGTTTCATTCCCCATGTACAATCCTGTGGCAGACCTGGTCAATCCAAAATACCTTGCAAACTCTTCTGCTTCCTTTTACTTTTTAATGGAGAGAGAGAGAGAAACGCTGATTTGCTGTTCCACTCACTGATGCATTGATTGGTTGATTTCTTGTTTGTGCCCCGACCAGGGATTGAACCTGCAACCTTGGCACACGAGGATGACGCTCTAACCAACTGAGCCACCTGGCCAGGGCATTTCCTCTGCTTCTTGCCACCTCCAGCCTGAACCACCCCTTCCTCCGACCTGCGCATGGCACCTGGCCTGGTCCCAGAGCTGCTAGGCTGGTCTCCCTGCTATTCCGTCACAGGCAGCAGACCGAGCCTGGTTAAACCCAGGTTGGGTCATGTTTCTGTTCTGCTTGAAACCCTCTAAGATTTCACGCAGATAAAAGACAAAATCCTTCCTGCACCTGCCAGAGCTCCCTATTCCGTGCAGGGACCCTGGGTGGAGGCCTGGGGTGGGGGTGGGGGACCTTCTCAGGCCAGGACCCTGCTCCCCGGACCCTGCTGGGATGGCATCCCTGGGAGGTCCTTAGCCACCCTCTCTACACGTGGCCCCTACCCAAGTTCTCTGGCCCCTGTTTTCCTGGAATCTGCATCCGTCCTGCTTGCATACTGTCCTTTGTCCCCCACCCCACAGACCTCACTGGCCAGAAGCTTTTGTCTGGAGGTCTGCAGGGCTGCAGAGGGAGGGCGGGGCTGCCCGGAGGAGGCTCTGAGCCCAGCTGCTCACTGCAACGGCTTCTGGCTAGGGGGGTGGGGGCAGGAAAGTGAAAGGAGGCCCTGAGGGAGCACCTGGTGAGAGTGTGACTATGAAATGTCCTTGGGACACAGAAAGCCAGCCCTGGGGACTGGGGTAGGTAGGATGGCTGCAGGGGCCTAGACCCAGGGTGGGATTCTATCTCTTCACAGAGAGGGAAGCAGGTCTGTGGGCCCCTGGTGGGCACAGTGACCACCTGTAGCAGTCTCTGGCTACCCCAGGTGGGGTGTGGGCCCACCCCCAGACTATGAGAGTGTCCACACTGACCGGATCCTGGCTGGCTGCTCAGAACCCTTCCTCTGCACCCCCAGCCCCATGGCCCAAGCCCCACCAGCAGTGGGCGCAGTTCCCCCTGGGGCCAGGTCCTGCCAGCCTTCCCTCAGGAGCTGGTGGGCCTGCTGGTGCACTGCCGGGGAGTCCTGGGCTGCACGTGATCGCCAAGGTGCCTGCCTGTCTGTGCTCCTCAGCAGGCACTTGCACCCACAGACAGGCTTGGCCCTGCCCACAGGGCACTTCCACGTGGTGGGGAAGGGACGGGGTGGGGGATGAGCAAACTCGGCAGTCATGGGAGGGCCAGGGGCAAACACTCTGCAGAGCTCAGGCTTCCTCCAGGAGGTCTGAGCGGTGGGCCCTGCAGAGAGGGCAGGCTGGCCGCTGACTCTGGCCCATGCTGCTTGGCAGATCGGATCAACATCAAGAGGAAGGGGGCATGGCCCTCTGCCCTTCTGTCAGTGCAGCACGTCCTCGATTGTGCCGAGGCTGGCTCCTGCGAGGGCGGCAATGACATGGAGGTGTGGGCCTATGCGTACAAGCACGGCATCCCAGACGAGACCTGCAACAACTACCAGGCCAAGGACCAGGGTAGGCCCCGCTGCCCTGCCTCCCTCTTCCCAGGAAAGGGTGCACCCGGGCCTGGGGGCGGGGGTTTGACCGTGTGGGTTTGGGGGAGCAGGGAGCTGGAGCCCTGAGTCCTTGTTAAGACTGCCTGGGGAGGGGTATCTCGGGCCTTGTGTCCTTGTGGCCAGGGCTGGCCATGGTCTGGGGTTCTGATGTGTTGGCTTCTGGGTGGTTTTGTGGGCCTTTGTAAGAGGGGCGCAAATGACAGTTACCCAGGGACCAGTCAGTTTTCTGGGAGCCGGGTGACCAGCTGGAAGGACGTGGGGGGAGCCTAGTTCCCGCCTCCTGGCCCTGGCCCAAGTACACTCAGGTGGGTCTGGAGCTCAGGGGACCTGCACGGACTGCAGCCCCAAGCTGGCCTGGAATCCCTGAAGTTGGCACATTCCTTTCAGGCTGCTGCCTTTGGAAATGAAAGGAAAGAAAAGGTCCAAACCTAAAGCCCATAATTGGCAGTTTTAAGTCACCTGCCTCTGTGGGGCTCCCTCGTAGTTGGAGCAGAAAGCCGGGACCAGTTCCAGGGCTGTGTGAGACCCGAGGGAGGCGGGGAGTGGTGGGAGGCCAGGGGCTTTCCCGCCCTGCCCTCTCCTCCACAAGGGAATACTGGCCCCTGGGCGCTCTGGGGCACACAGCGGGCCCAGGCACCCTCCCATACCCACGGCCCTTGGCCTGCCTCCTGGGCCGTGCTGCCCAGCCTTGAAGAATTCCCCCAGACTGCTCGGGCGAGTCTTGTTGAAGTGGTAAACGCAGCAGGGGTCAGAGAGCCCGGGAGAGGGGCAGATGAAGGGAGGGGGTGTGGCCACTAGGAACCAGGAGTCAAGCCGGCCCTGCTCAGCCCTGAACTGGTCTCCTCTGGCCTCCGCCAGCCCCTCGAACACACCGGTGGGCGGGTGGGGCCCATGGAGCTCAAAAGAAACCTGTTTGCAATAAACAGCCTGGTCTTTGTAGCAGCAAATGTGGCCACAGATCTGGCACTTTCCAGTTGTGCTGGGTATTTGGTGACAGTGGAACCAATTCCACCTTCCAGGAGTCTGTCCTGGCGAGGGACCCAGGCTGCACCAGCAGGCCGAGGTTCTGGGGGAGCACAGGGAATGGGAGTCTGGAGTCTAATAGAGCTGAGGGCTGCATTTAAAAAAAAATGCCTAATTCTTGATATCCCCTCAAAGCAAAAATGTTGAGAAAATGCTGTCTTTTCCAAATGATTGGCCTGTTCACTAGCCAGCAATGGAGTCATCTTATTAAGAGCTAATCATTTCATTAACTCTATCTTCTTCAGCTATGGGGAAGGGCCCTTCTGGGCCCCTTTTCTCCCCTCTCTGGGCCTTTAGAAGAAAAACAGCTGCCTTTTGAGTGCCTACTATGCGCTAATTAACCACCTCTCCTTTCCGCCAAGGCCCAGGGAAGGGCTTTTCACGTCTCCTTTGCAGCTGAGAGAGCAGCTGATTAAACAGCACCTGATGGAGGGGCCGCTCCTGGTACCAGGGCTAGTCAGGGGGCCTGGCGGAGGGGGTTCTGCGCGCGGCTCCGTGCGGGGGGCGGGGGCGGCGTCACGCTGACTCTGCACCCCCCCGCCAGGGTGTAACAAGTTCAACCAGTGCGGCACGTGCACGGAGTTCAAGGAGTGCCAGCCCATCCAGAACTACACCCTCTGGAAGGTGGGTGACCACGGCTCCGTCTCCGGCCGGGAGAAGATGATGGCGGAGATCTACGCCAACGGCCCCATCAGGTGGGCCGCCGGGCTGGGGGGCAGGCCGTGGCCATGTCCGCCCCTTCCTCTAGGCCCACTTACCGCCAGGCTCGATACACAGCTGTCCCAGGAGTTTTCTCTCCAGGGGAAGCTGGCCAGACCACGGGGCCCCTGGGTGGGAGGGGCCCAAGAGTGAAGGACAGGGTGGTGGAAAGGCCCCCGGGCTGCATCGGGGGCGGTGGGGGCGCAGGGACAGGACCCCAGGCAGACTCCCCCCCGCCTGCGTCACCTGGGTCCGATTTATTCTCCGACTCACTCTGAAAGCGCCTATTCTTTGCTTGCTCCCAGCTGCGGCATAATGGCGACAGAAAAGATGGTTCAGTACACAGGGGGCATCTACGCGGAGTACCAGGAGAGGAGCTACATCAACCACATCGTTTCCGTGGTGGGGTGGGGTGTCAGCGACGGGACCGAGTACTGGATCGTCCGGAACTCGTGGGGTGAACCGTGGGTAAGGCGATTCCCGACCCCCTCCCACGCCGATGGGGCTGTGGGTCCTGTGGCTAGAAGAGCGCCCGGCAAGCAGCAGTGACACTGGGTGTCAGAGAGCTGAGCTGTGTGGGGCTGTCGCTGTCCTGTGCCTGCAGTGTGTCCAGCAGCCTCCTCTCCGCCCAAAAATGCTTTGGATTTGGGCCACGAATCCAGGGGAGATGAGCTGAGTGCCAGAATTTTAATCTCTAAGACATAGTGCGGACCAGTAACCGTTTAAGACATAGATGTTCATCAGTGTGAAATGGGGGGGGGGGGAGTGATAAATGTCGAGGTGATGCAATGCCAGTATTTTGTGTTAAATGACTACAAATGGAGATATTAATGGGCAGTTAAGTCATCTGGTCCAAAGCAGCCACATCTTGGTTACAAGGATGGGCTTCTGGTGGGCAGGGCATGTTAACCAAGTGAAATAGTCCACAAAGGGTGTTTGCAAGCAGGGGTCCCGAGCAGGAAAGGGGGGGGCAGCAGGTGGTGAAGCCTGCGCCAGTGACGCGGGAGGGGGGTCTGCACGCTGGGAGGCGCGGTGCGCTGGCCAGCTGACGGGGCTCCCCTTCCCCGCAGGGCGAACGGGGCTGGATGAGGATCGTGACCAGCACCTACAAGGATGGGAAGGGGGCAGACTACAACCTTGCCATCGAGGACGCCTGCACGTTTGGGGACCCCATCGTCTAAGGCAGGCGTCTCGGACCCGCAGCTCTTCAGGAAATACCGTGGACCGTGACCAGAGGATGCCCCTGTTCCGGGCCCTGGGTTGGCGCTGCCGTGACCCGGGGGAACTGGGGGCGGTGCTTGTGCCACGTCGCCGTCTGGGGGCGGGGGCACTGGGCACGCAGAGGGGCCCTGGCCAGGCACCTGCCCAGAGGAGAGTCTCGGGCTGCGCGGACCATCTCCCTGCCGAAGATGCGATTGCGAGACGTTAATTCCGTGACCTCCATTTTCCTCGATGGACGGCTTGGTATTTTCGCTTTGGCTTGTGGTCTATAAAGTGGCATTTATCACCAGTTCTTTTGTTACCGTGCATGAAATGGGGGCGGGGGCGGCGGCAGTTTCAAGTCTTGCCAGTGATGAATAAACGCAAGACTTGAAGGAGAATGGCGCCTGAGCCTCTTTCACGCCAAACAACACAGCACCTGGGCTGGGGTTAACCCAATGGAAGGGCTTTATTTATTCTTGGAAAATTAAAAGAATTACATAAAACCTCCACGAATCAGGTTCTTGTGAGGAAACGTGAGTCCACTTTGCAAGTAGTTCACTGACATGCCTCGGCCTCCACGCCCCCACTCCATCTGAGCGGGGACGCCGACCGCCGGTGTTGGGGGCCGAGTCCGGTGAACGGGCTCGACGAGGAGAGGGGCTGCTCACAGCAGCAGTGCCCGCGTGTCCTACTACCGTTTTCCTTCTGACAAACGTCACCCGCCTGGTCCCAGACTGCCGTCCAAGGTGCCCACGGAGCCCTCCAGTCTGGAAAGGGCTTGCCCAGCCCTGGCCCGGAATGTTCTGCTTCAGCTCTGGAGGATGCTGCGTCAGTTCACCAGGATGAAGTTGGACTTGCAGTGAGCTTTGACAGACAGGAGGAAGACAGTCACAGCTGGCCACAGGCAGTCACGCAGTGCCATTTACAACTAGCAAAGGGACACGCGCGCCCACCCTACCTATGAACTCTGCCACGGGGTCGTGTTCACCCTCGGTTTTAATGGTGCCTGCGATGCTGTCGTTTTCCAGGATGGGAAGGAAAAGCTGCACGAAGTCAGAGGTGTACGGAGGGGCTATGACGTCCAGCACCTGCGCAGGGGGACAGGTCACTCCTCCAGCAGCATCCGGCCATAGGCCGAGGAAATGCCAGTCAGTCTGGAGAAAACCGCCACCCCCCTACCCCCCGCTTCTTGCCCCTGGTTACAATGGCCGTCTCCAACATTCAGATGCCCACCCAGCTGCCTCGCAGGTAGGAGGTGCCCAGGAACCAGTATCTGCATCCCCACCACCAGCAAGGTTATCAGAACGAGCAATCTCGGGGTTCAGTACAAACCACACAAAGGAAACTAAAACGGGGGCTACCGGTGTCGACAGCATGAGATGTGAAACCAGTGGTGGGCTGCTGACCTCAGTCACGAAGTAGCGAATGAGGGAAATGTCAGTGTCCAGCTTCTCCAGGCACTTCCGGATGTAACTGACCACGGGAAGCACGTAACCCCGACTCAGCAGATGGACCATCCTGTCCAGCAGGGTCTTCTTCAACTCTAGCTACAAGGGTGGATGCAGAGAAGGGTCAGGCGGGCCCTCCCCGCGGCAGCACGCAGCCCCGGCCCTGCTCACCTGCTCCATCACGTCCAGCTGGGAGTGCTCGGTCTCGAAGAGCTTCACGAGCAGCTGCAGGACCAGGGGGTGCAGCAGCTGGTGGCAGGTGCTGATCTGCAAACAGGCCGGAGGCAGCCCCGCTGAGCCCCAGGCCCAGGTCCCGGGCTCCTCAGCACACCAGCAGCCTCGGCCACTGTCACCGCCACCACCCACAGCTTATCCCGACAGTCCTGACAGTGGTGGCCTTTGCACACAGCCCAGGGCCGGCAGCTTCTGAGCCATCTCTTGTCCTTTGAGGGCCACCTGGTCAAAACGGAGACATCTAACCCAGTCACTGAAACGAGTCCCCTAAAAGGAAAGTCCTCGCTGGGGCTAGAAATGACCAGCCTCGAGAACACCTCCTGAACTCACTGGACGGATGTGCCAGAAACACAGGCAGGGCCCCGAATAACGTTTCACCCCACATCGCTTCCCTACGACGCCGACAGGGTGCTGCGGGCACTCAGCCCTGGTCTGCATGCACTGGCCTACGGTTGGGTCGGCTTTCTTAGGCTTGTCTCCCATCACGTCACAGCGCCTACCGATGGTGGGCGTGCAGCGAGGACCCACTGCGTGCTGGATGCGGCCCTCCAGCCCCTACCTCGTCCAGCAGCGCCAGGTGCACTGGGGTGTGGTCGGTCTGCAGCTGGAAGTACCGCGGCTCTGACACGGTCCAGTCCACCCACTTCAGCACGCCCATTGCTACCACTGGGAACCTATGGTGACACGGCACAATGCCGCCTTTCAGCGGTGTTTTCCAAAAACAAACACCAAGACCAAACAAAGGTGCAAAAGGCAGGAACGGCAAGCTCGATCCACCCCATCCATTCTCTCCGTCGAGGCGCTCTGAGAGGCGTCTGCTGCATTGCACCCTCACCACGAGCGGCTCTTAGGCCTCGGCTCCTCGCGGCAGCAGAAGGGCCGCCTGTGGGGAGCCAGGGGCAGGATGGCGCTCAAGCTCCCGCTGTTCAGCAAAGCCTCTCCTTGTCCCGAGCGTGCAGTTAACGGGGAGGGTCAGATGCCCAGAGAACGCCTCTCTGTAAGCTTCTTAGTGAGTTCTTACTGACGTGATTGGCCTGACTGCTGGGCTTTCACTGTGAGGATCAACAGACCCATCTCTGCAAATCAATTTGTGCAATTCTGGTTGGTCTTCCATCCGCTGGTCTAATCTGTGAGCAGACCTCTGTTCAGCTGGCCCTGAACATCACTCACGCTGCCCACACAGTCTGAGGCTCTCTGTCTACGCTCCAACAGGGAAAATTAACAAAATGAGTAAGTTTTCTGGAGCTTTGGAGGGCTGGTCTGACCTTTAACAGGCAAGCTGCCCCCCCGCCCCCCCGCCCCATGGCCACGGCCGGTGCCGACCCACCCACTCACCCAATGCACGGGTAGCGCACACTCGGCCCGCCCGCTCACCTGATGCACTGGTAGAGCGTGCTCAGCTCCGCCACCAGCTCCGAGGCCCCCTTGTTCTCATTGCAGCACAGACTGTGCACGGTCTCCACCGCCTTTGACGTTGACTTCAGCTCGTCCTTGTTGATGCTCACCCGCTTGTTCTGAAAGCACACGCCCGTCTGTGAGCTGCATAGCGCGTGCCTAGCCACTTGGGCGGCCACGTGGGGGCCCACTCTCTGCAGACCCCCCCTTGCTCGGAAGTCAGGGGTCCATCTCCTGGCCACCCTCCCCGGTCGCACCACAGACACACTGAAAACCGAGGAGACGGTTGAGCAGTCTAGGGAAAAGACCTCGCTCTTCAGTCACACAGACTCCGAGGAGGTGGGTGGCTTGTGCCCAGAGTGCCCCCGCACCCTTGGAAGTGACAGCACCTTCTTCCAGGCCTCCACCACGCTGGCCGCGTAGGCCAGGATGTGGATGTACTTGTGCTTGTGGTCCTGGTTGATCCTGGCCCCGGGCTTGAAGAGCGACTGCATGAACAGGTCCAGGAAGGCGGGCACGCGGATCTGCGGACACGGGCTCATTGAGGAGGCACTTGGGAGAGGGGAGGCAGGTAAGCCCACATGCGCTTGTGCAGCCACGCCGTGCCCCACAGGTACCCCGGTGCCTGCAGGCTCCGTGCAGGAGGGCATGGCCCAGGAACATTTCGAGAGGGATTCGCGCTCACTGACTTGAGAATGAACAGACATACAGGCTTCCCACACTCATCCTTCCCAGGGTGTCCTGCTCCACCGTGGACATGGAAAGCAACTTACGAGTTCCACCGGGGGCGGGTCCATGCTGGTGAACATCTTGAAGAGGACGGTGATGTCGGCCGGGTTCAGGGCCCCTTTGGACAACATCGCCCCCAGGGCCTGGCAGGCCCGCGGGTAGGAGGCAGCCATGCCGAGTGCCAGCGTGATCTGACTGGCGTCGTGGCCTCTGCGTGAGAACCAGCACATGCCTGCCGTCAGCATCCGTCCCTCCCTCCTTCCTTCCTTCCCTCTCGTTCACTGCTCTGATTGTTGGGATCCCTGGGTTTTCCTGTTTCTGCTTCTCGGGGGCACGCTGACTGACCGACCCATGAACACAGCACTGGGAGCTCACTGGGAAGGGATCCTACTGCAGCCTGCAGGTTTTCCAAAACGAACACACACCTTATAAATACCTGGTTAAGACTCCACTGGTAGAAAATAAAGGCGGTAAGAGCTGATTTTGTTCTACGGTGTGGACACAACGTAACAATTAGGCTATGAATAACTGTCTCAGAGCTACCACTGACGCTGCCGATAAATCCCGATGTGTGGAAACAGAGGTTCACAAGCCCAGGGAGCTGAACAACCGTCGAGCGCTTCACAAACAGCCCATCAAAGCGACACTTCAGGAAGCAAGCTCCGTACATGTGCTTCCAGCTCCCAGCGCAAAGGGCGGTCTGCCTACATGTCCCAATAAGGGGTCTAGGGTCCCGTGGGGGCCCAGCAGAACGGGGTGAACCAGGACGCCACCTCACTTCTCTTGGGCGAAGCGCTGCACTTCCTGGGCGACCCTGCGCACAGCAGAGCCGCCCTGCTCCTCCTGGGCCAGCACGGACATCATGGCCTGGGCAAACAGGTACGTGTGCTCCCCGTGGCACGCCATCTTCTGGGAAATGGCAGGGGTTCGGGTCACAGGGCAGCAAGGACAAGTGACAGCAGGGGAGAGGGTGAGGGTCACAGGGCAGCAAGGACAAATAATGGCAGGGGAGGGGGTAGGAGTCACAGGGCAGCAAGGACAGTGCAGGGGAGCGAGCCAGACTCCCTCCGCGCTCCTGCAGGAAGCTGGGACCTGGGCAGGGGCTGCGGAGCTGGTGTTCTCTAAAGGGAAGGAGCATCTCACATCTGACAACATGCGACCCGACCACCTCCTTCTGACCTGGGACAGGTGAAGAACTTACAGCAAACTCCGGAAGATTCTTTTCAAGGTTTTCTTCTCCCCCATCCAAGATGGTGGCCAGAGAGGTGCGGAGCACTCTAGAAAACACCTCCAGCTGCTGGCAGGCGGTGGACACGCTGGTGATCTCCCCTTGGTAGCCAGCGTCGGAAATGAGCTGCGACGTGGAAACAAAAAGCCAGGCAGAGTGTCAGCGAGGAGTGACCACACCTGTCCTAGAAAGCTGGCTGTCGTCAGTGTCTGTGGTGAGAGGGGACGAGCGAGCACTGGTCTGCCTCGGGTGTCATGTCCTTCGCCTCTCATGAGGTGTGTGGCCCTGCTAACTCCCAGCTCCGTTTCTTCGTGTGGGCGATGAAGGAGACAGGCCAGGCACCCCTAACACAAGAGACTCCAGAAACGTGTTCCTGCCAGACCCTGGAAGCACCAGACATGTCGATCTGAAAACACAGACACCCCCTGTGCGCTCTCCTTTCTCCACGTGAGACTCACTGCTGTGAGACGGTGAAGGCCTTCGCCAGAAAAGCAAATACGACCTCCCAAAGGAGAAAGACCACCCACCACCAACAGAGCAAAGCAGCCCTCGCTCATCAATGCTTTTGTGCTTCCTTTGACTCTCATCCTCTACCTACCTTGACAGTGAAGTTGAGCATCAGACAGTCTGGATGGGCTTCGGCCAGTTTGTAGAAAAGGTCTCTCCACGTGGTGTGTGCGATCATCTGCTCCAGCCAGGCTGGGGTCTGCCCACAACAGAGCAACAGTGATGGAAGAAGCCCTGCTCCAGCGGAAGTGCAGGTCACGTCTAAACCATCACAGGGTCCTCCGGCTGAGACGCAGGGCCCGGGGAGTGCCCAGATGTGGCCCCATAGTCCCAGAGCTGCTGACGCCACCCTGCAGCTGAGTGGCAGAGTTGGATGCCTGCTCGAAGCTCCTGGGAGACCCGACCCCATGCAGGGCACGCCGAGGCACTTCCCAGAGACTTTCGAGAGGCCCGTGGAAGCATATGCAGAGCGGAGCAGCATCCCATGCACTGTGATCTTGTGCTAAATCAGCTGTGCGTGTGCACACAAAGGAAAAGGCGGCTTAAATGGCACAGGTGTCCCGTCCCTCACCCCGTGACAGGGTGTGAAATGGGGCCTCCCCGCTCTCCCACCGAGTAGCTGCTAGAGCTGGGGCTGGGCTCTGACCCCTCCCCCTACACCACGGCCATCCCCAGACCAAGTGTGGCACTGCCTCGATGAGCCTTCCGTCACACCCGGGGTCCTTCCCCAGCTCACACATTTCCTACACGACACGCCTGCCCCACTGCACACGCGCAGTCGGCAGAAGCCCCAGGAACCGGTAGTAGAGAAAGAAAAGGGCCTCACCTCTCCTTCTTCAGTGAAAATGGAGTCTGCTTTGCGGGGGTCGAAATGTTTGATCAGTAAACTCTTCAGGTGATTCTCCACCGTCTCCTGCACCTGCACGGGCTCGACGCCTGCAAGACAGCGGCCACCTCTCAGTGCGCCATCCTACTTCGGAAACAGCACGCAGGTCAGAAGTCTGTGGAGGGCCACTATCACCTCAGGAGTCTGGACCCTTACAAAAACCTGTACTGATCAGAGTCAAGGGTAAGACCAAAAGGAGTACAGGGCGGAACACACAGGGATGCTGTACCCCTGTCTGTGTGGGCAGGACAACGTCTTCAAAACCTCGCTAGGGACAAGGACAAGTGACCCAAGCAGAAGGGAGGATGGAAAGGCACACCCTCCACAGGACAGAGAGCAGATGCCAGCCAGGAGAAGCATCTGTGTCCAATCACGGTGGCAGCAAAGAATGGACTAGTTTCCGGAAAGCACTCAGTTACATCATCTGCCCCCAGCTCAGTGACTTCACAATAAGGCTCTGCTTTAGTATTAGCCAAAAGCCATCATCACACTCAGTCCTACCGTGGCCACCCTTTGCTGCTTGCTACAGCGCCCCTCTCAGAAACGGCCCACGGAGTACCCCTGCCCTCTGCCGTGCTCAGCGGGAGCCCCGCGAGCAGGCTGTCTGCATCCCTGCGTCAGCGAGTCAGAGCTGAGGATGGGGCAAAGATAGGCAAGAAGTGCAGTTCCAATTTGCTGAAGTCTTCAAAATAGAGGCCCTTTCCAATTTATCAGCATTACAATGACCAAGCTTTAAAACTGGGGGAGAGATGACCAGCCAGGACAGGGCCCCCCCAAAGCACCTGTCTGAATGAGCCACTCGGCCAGCAGGTTGACGGTCTGGGCCACGGCAGTGTAGTTCTCCGACAGGAGCTGGATGACGTTCTCCGGAGAGCCTCCTGCCTGGAAATACCTGGACCAGGTAAATGACACGCTCTTACACCCACTGCATAGAGACTGCATGGGGACAGGTGACAACAGGAAGGTCGGTGAGGACAGGTGACTGAGATGTCTGCAGTGTGGAGGGGACCCCGAGATACCATCCACTCTCATGTCATGTCACCCTTACTTGCACCTGTCCTTGAGCGGGCCCGCCACCCCCCACCCCCACCCTGCACCGGGTACCCCCACGCGCCTCTTCAGTGTGTTGAAGATGGAGGGCTCCATGATGTAGTCCCGCGTGGAGAACGTGCGCAGGCACTCCTGCTGGACCTCCGCGTCGTCCTCGCCCTCCGCATACTCGTCCTCCTGCTGCTGGGAGATGCCACGGGCTAAGCCACTGTCCGCGGCCACGAACACCCTGCGATCTCACTTCTTAAATCTTTGTGACACTGTGCTTTCAAAAGTGCCCCACCTGTATCATCAATGGGACTCCCCTGAGCACCTCAGGAAGCGGCTGGATGGTGACGCATGGCTAAGAAAGTGGGACCCGCAGTCACACTGAGTGGGCCTGCCCTGGCTTCCTGCCGGAGGACCTCGCCCTCCCCCCCCCACCTTCACACAAGCTACCTTGTCTGTGGGAACCCTCCCTGTGAACAAGTGTCATCAGCTCACCGACCCCCTGTGGCTGTGGGAGGATTTCACGAGCTCATTTTTGGAAGAGCCGGGCACAGAACCTAACATTCAGTAAGAGTTCAGTGGGCATTAGCTATTATTGTTGTTGTTGTTGCTGTTATTATTATTATTATTACTATTATTATTATTATGTCGTACGTGCCATTTCACGCTTTCTGACCAGGCCATGCAGTGATTCTCAAAGGCATGTGCCGCCCATCTGCTGTCAGAAAGGAAAGACGCTGACTCGCTTCTAATGGGCAGGCTTGGCTGCACCCCCAGCCCCGCTCTGCACGGAACCCTCCCTGAGCCGTCACAGACCCCATGAAGAGGGGACGACAGGACCAACGGTCCCACGGTCTGTCTAGCTTGCATGCTGCCGTGCTCATTAACAGGCATGTGCTTCTGAAGACTTACTATGCCCTGAGCACTGTGCTCATCACCAGGGACAGAAGAAAGTAGAAGACAGGGTATGTCTCTTCCCACTGAAGGGTTCATGAACCAGTCGTAGAGACCAACCTCCATGTACCTGACTCAGCAGCTGTGGCCCAAGGCCACATCTGGCCAGCCCTCCTCCTATTTTTGTAAATAAAATTTTACTGGAAAAACAGCCCCATTCTTTTTTAATCCTCGCCTGAGGATACCTTTATTGATTTGAGAGAGAAACATCTATGTAAGAGAGAAATATCGGCTGGTTGCACCCTGTACACACCCTGACTGGGGACTGAACCCGCAACCCAGGTATGTGCCCTGACTGGCGATTGAACCTACAGACTTTTGGTTTACGGGGTAACGCTCCAACCAACTGAGCAACCCGGCCAGGAGAACACCCCCATTTTCTAAAAACAGTCTCTGTGGCTGCTTTCCCCCTACAACAGAAGAGCCTGAAATACTTACCCTCGGGCCTTTACACAGACGCTTGCCTGCCCATGGGGCCCGGGACCCTCTCTGAGACGGCATTGGATGGGGGCCTGCCTGAACAAGGCTGTGAAGGGGGCTGGGTTCACCTGGAGGCCCCTGCCCATGCCTTAGCCTTGGGCTTCTACCTGAGATCCCTGCCCTCCTCCTCCGACATCTCTTGGGCCATGCCACCTGCCCATCAATCTCGAATTGAGCCTGGGTCCATTGGTGGATGGATAGACACCCACCTTGTTCCCTCTCCAGACTCAAGTATTAACAGCCCATGCTCATTTCCATTCAGATGCACCCCCACCCCAGCATTCCTAACTCACTTGATCCAAAACTGACCCTGACTTTTCCCTCTAAATAGGGGTGTCCAACCCACAGCCTGCAGGCCACATGTGGCTGAGGATGGCGGTGAATGTGGCCCAACACAAAATCATAAATTTACTTAAAACATCATGAGATTTTTTGTGATTATGTGTGGCAATGTATTTAACGGTGGCCCAAGACAATTCTTCCGATGTGGCCCAGAGATGCCAAAAGGTTGGACACCCCTGCAAACAGATCTTTTCCCTGTAGCCCGTATTTCAGTAGAAGATTCCACATCCACCTGCTATCCCAACACTCCAGCTCAGGCACCCCACTCCATTTCTCCTCCCTCACTGCGCCTTCCCCAAGTCCAGCAGCTGGGCCCCTCTGGCCATCTTTCCCTCCTTTGCTCATTCCAGCCTGGCTCCGCCTCCTCCGGTCTTCTATGCGGATGCCACCACAGTCCTCTGCATAAGCAACCAACCTGACGTCTCCCTTTTGCTCAGAAGAAACACCTAAGCCCTCGCGTGTCCATGGCCTGCTAGGTGCTCACCTGGCCAGCCTCACCTCTCGCCACCCCCATGGCCACACTGAGCTGTTGGCATTTCAGATGCTCTTGGATCCCATGATGTGGGCTCCAAGACATCCGTGGTCATGGCCCCCAGTGAACAGGTTGTGGGTCACACAAATGGTCCTACCACGGACTTCCAAAGCCCGGTTCGTTCCAACCCCCTGCCCCCTTTTTTGACGTTCTGCCCCTGCTCTGGGTACAGTGAGGATGGCCGTGGAGGGGGCATCTGGTCCACCCCACCCATCACGGGTCGAGGTGGAAGGAGGATCGTGACCAAAGCTCTCGGGTCCCGGGTGTATACCAGCTCCGCATGCCTCCCGCAAAGGCACGGGCTCACCACGGGGAGCTCAGTCTACCCAGCAAGGCCTAGCGCAGATGGCCCCGGGCAATGCCCTGGTCTAACGCTCTGGAACTCGAAGGCGCGCTGGGACACGCGCTGTGGCATTCTGGGCAGCATGTTCCCAACACCACCCCGCCACCAAGTTCGTGTCATCTCTGGACCACATGGGTGACCGGCGGTTGGATACATTGGCAATAGAGACAAGGGGCCTGGGGTCACTGAGCCTGGCACCGAGCCCGGCCCCAAGCACAGGTCAGCGGGTCACCTCGTGCCATGGCCGGGTGCCGCCCCTCGTCGCCACGCCCGCACGTCGCAAGTGCTGGAGCGGGACCCCGACGCAGCGTGCGTGACCCCGACGAGCAGGGGGCGAGGGGCGGGCCCCGCCGGTCAGGGCTGGCAGATGGCGGGCTGCGGGGCGCACCGTACTGGCACCATACGGTGACCGCGGGGCTGGCGCGGCGGGGGCGGGGCCACCCGGTGCCTCTCACCTGGCCGCCGTCAGCCTCGTCGCCCCATTCGGCCGCGCTCCCAAAGTAGTCCTCGTCCATGATGGCGCCCGGCGCGGCGCCCGCCATCCTGAACCGCGAGCGAGCGCGCGAGCACGGCGCATGCGCACAGCCGAGTGGGAGGGCGCACGCGCAGCCGCGCGGCCCTGCACCCCGATCCCCCGCGGCCGCGCGCCTCTGCCAGAGCGGGAGGCTGGGACGCGGCAGGACCAGGAGGAAGGGGCGGGGCCAGGAGGAAGGGGCGGGGCAAAGGGAACTGCCCCGGGCAAATTGATCCAGGTGCCCAGGGCCGGGTCGGAGTTGGGCGGGGTGCGGGCCGAGGGAACTTCCTTTGTTGACCCAGGAGCACAGCCTGGCCAGAAGATTTGAACTAAACTCGAGCTTGGCCAGGGTTCCGGTCCCTTCCACTTCTTCACTGCGACTTCCAGTCCTGAGAGCATCAGTTTCCTCATCAGACAGCTGGCCACCTACCAGGTCTGACTTATTAGTGTCTAGCGCCCACGAATATGTTTTAATTTTTTTAATCAGAAGAAATGTAACTGTTACAACAATGAGTCCAGCCTGGATTATATTAGTATATGTATAATTGGTATAAAGAACTAATGGAGTGTAATATATAATTTAACTATTTCTTCGTGAAAGAAGGGCCCGCAGATGTCCTAACGGAGCCTAGAAAAGGGCCCACCTCGTGCAGTAGCTGCTGAGAATAACTGAGATGTCGCTTTTTAAGCCTGTAGCAGGGCCGCGCCCCCTGCCCTGGGGGAACTACATTATACTGAGGGAGCAGAATGAGGGGAACGGATAATAATGACAGAGGGTGGCGAGTGCTAGTGTTCTGAGATAACAAGAGAGAGTTAACTTTGGGCAATCAGAGAAGGCTTCTCCGAGTCACATGACCAAGGGTGTCCAGCAAGCCTTGACCTGTAGAGAACGTTTTAGGAGAACAAAGCTGCTTGCCACGTGTCCTTGGAACCCAAAGACCATTGAGACTGGCCCCAGATGAAGTGGATAAGGCAGGCATCCTGGTAAGGAGTTAGGTTTTAATTGAGGGTTTCAGGAAGGATTTAGAGCACTGAATGTGGAATTTGCACACAGTTGGTGCTCAGTAAGTATTAGTTACTATGATGAAGAAGAAACGTTTGGGGGGTTTTGGTTTTGCTTGCTTTGAGGGAGTGGCAGGACCCTATCTGGGTGTTTGATGCTGTGTCCCATAGCTGGTGGGGGAGGCCTTACATCTGGGGCCCCGGAGACGGGAAAGGATGTTAGGAGGCCTTCGTGAGCATTAACTGGGCTGAGCAGGGCCGCTGCTAATGCTTGGCTGCTGTGAGATGGAGGTTCAGTCCAGAGAATGAGGCAGCCTTTGCAGGGGTGAGGCACATAGCGGACCAGAAAGATGCTGAGAGTTGCAGCCTGCATGCCGGGACAGTACACCGCGGAGCCGGGAAGCCCAGGAGGGGGGCAGGTTTCTGCAGGGGACCGTCACAGAGTTCAGATAGGGACGCACAGAACTGCAGGTGCCTTGGGGGACCCCCCTGCGGAGATGTCTTGCAGCTGGCTGGAGGTGGAAGTCTGAGACTTCAGATTCAATGCCTGAGCTCCAGCTTCCATTCACGGAATGAAAGCGTGTTAAGTTAATGAATGCCTCTGCTGAGGGCTTGTTTCAGGGTTCGTTTTCACGTACGTTCTGAAATGTTGCAAAGAATGGATGGCTGTTAAACTCCTACCTCCTCTCCTCTTGGATTTTCTTTTTTAAAATAGTGCCTGAATTGAAGGCAAATTAATATATGTATAACTAATTGCTTGTACTAAAGCAGGGATTATTTAACTCACCTCTCCCTCAATGAAAAGGTTCCTCATTAAATGAATTAACAAACAACCCCTAATGAAAACGTTACCTTCGGTAAGCCACAATGATTTAGCTTGGTTGTGTCCATGGGTCTTGTCTCTTGAGATACTGTTCACTTGTTTTTGAAAAGCCTCTCTAAAATGTCCAAATCAGCTTGCATCACTTTAACATAAATACGCTAAAGTCATTTAAGATGCTTTCCTGTTTAAGACAAATTTTGGTGGGAAATTTCCATAGAAATGAGGAGCTGGTCTCACCTCACCCGTCCAAGGAGCATTTCCAGAGTGAGCCTTCTTGGGGTTGTGTGCTGGGCCGAGCTGTAAAGCCCAGACACCGGTTAGTGCTAAAGTCAGAAAAGAGAAAAGCTGTCTCTTGGGATGGGAAAAGTGGAGAGGGTAGGGGGCCTGTGCGCCCGGAGCATGAAGGAATACCTTTCTAGGGAAATGACATTTAGGCTGAGACTTTGGGCTTGAACCTGGAGTACAGAGAGAATAGGGCACAGGAGAGCAAATAAAGGTGACAGAGAGAGGAAGTGGCTGGAGTGCAGATATGAAAAGGGGGAGAGATTGATGCCAGAGAGAAAGGCCAGAGCCGATGACCTCATCACGTGCAAGAGGCTTGGCCTTTGTCCCTGTGGGCCCAGGGAGCCATTGAGAACCTTTAAACACGAGAGGGGCAGGGTCAGATGAAGGGTTTTGAGAAGGGCATTCTGGTTGCCCTGGAGAAGGCATCCGGAGGGAGCAAAGCAGAAGGTGGCAGGCCAGTGAGGATGCTGTTGACAAGATGTGCAAGTGGGACTGGTTGGTGACCGAGATTAAGGCAGGCCCGACGATGAAATGAACACATTTGGGAAAAGCTCAGGAGGCCAGAAGACGGGGTCCGAAGGGTCTTACCCAGTGAGTGTGTAGCAAACACCCGAATGTTTTAAGTCCTTCGTCTTCTGTTTGTGTGTCTGCATACTCCCCTCTTCTGTGCCCTTCATGCCCCTGAACAGCACCTGCCAAGGCCAACCTTTTTGCCATATTTAAAGAACACTTCTGTCTTCATTCTAACTGATCTTTCCCTACTCATTGGCACAGACATCTCTGACCCTCTGGAAATACTGTCCTTCCTCTGCGTCTGCAGCACCTCACCCACCTGATCTGTCTCCCACCTCCACAGCTATTCCTTCTCCGACGTCTTCCCCTGTCGCCCCTGTACATGTTCTCCAAGTATTTCAGTTCCCTGGGATCCGGGCTTGCAGTCTTCACTACCTCCCCTCTTTTCCTAAGGGGTCTCATCCTTCCCACATCTTCAAAACCATTGCTAGGCCAAGAACTCTCAATTCTGTATCTCTAACCCCTGTCCCTTCTCTGGTCTCCGGACTTGTGTATCTAAATGACCTAATTTCCCCTGGACCTCACCACCGGGTTTCCCCATGGACATCTCAGCATCTCTGTGAGTGCCGCAACATGGTCCTTCTGCAGGAAATGGGGCCGCCAGCTCCACAGTTCCCAATACCGATTACCTGGAAGTCATCCTTAACTTCTGTTTGCCATCCAACCCAAGGCACTGCCTGGGTCAGTTCTGCGTTAAAAGCACACCTTCCATCTCTCCACGTCTCTCATCTCCCCCGAGCTTCTCCGTGCAGGTCTCACCTAGTCAACCGCAATAGCCTCGCGCTGACCCGGCCACACCTGTCCTTGCTCTGTCATGGTCCATTCTCCAAACATCCACAGGGTTTTGCCTTTTTAAATTTTGCTAAATCACTTTATCATAAAGAAAACCACCAAAGATTGCAAAAGCCCCCCTGGTTTTTGCCATAATTTCTGTCCCTGTAATACAAGTAAACTGCACAAATATTTATGGAACTTCTGCATGGAAGGGGAAACAAGGAGACCGAGGTGAGTATGACCCATGCCTTCAAGGAGCTGCAAACCCGGTCCATATCAGTTATTCCCGAAATGTGCAGATAAGGATGACATGCTGTCAGAGATGTGCTGGTAACGCTCTCTGGACATCGAGGAGAGGACAATCTTATTTCCTGCTGAGACGGTTAGGGACTGTGTCTGGGAAGAAACAGCTTTCTGAGCAGACACTGAGAAGGGAGGCAGGATTCGAGCATGTTGAGGTTAGAGAAAAGGGCATTTAGGGAGAAGGAGCGAGAAGCAAAGGACATTTGAGGCATAAGAAATGACTCGGTTCAGTTGATCCCTAGGAAAGGGACAAGGGCCATGAGAGAGAAATCCGAAAAGTAGCGTGAGACTTTGGACTGCCTTGAATTATGGGCTGAAGATGTTAGCCTCCCATTCTGTAGGGTACGGCAATGGGAGACCTTGAAAGTCTCAAGCCGGAGACTCCCACGCACGACTTTACTGTGATGGGAATAACCCGGCAACTGTACATAGGGTGACTTAGAGGGTGTACAGTTCCCATCCCTAAATTTCCGTTCTGCTGCTCCCAAGGGTTTTACTGTCCCTCTTGACAAGAGGTAGGGCTTAAGTGTGAGCTGTCACAGGCTAGGCTGTAAAAAGACCCAGTGACTTCCATCTTGGTCCCACTGTCTCTTGGATCACTCACTTTGGGGGAAGACGCCAAGATGTTGGCAACCCTACAGGCAGAAGCACGTGGTAGGAACTGAGTCCTAGGGCGGCCGACTCCTGGTGAAGTCCCAGCTGACATCACAAAGGTGACCTCATGCAAGACCATGAAACAGAACCGTCCAGCTAAGATGCTTCCAAATTTCTGACCTCCAGAAGCCATGAGGTAATAGATGTGTATTGTTTTAAGCCAGTAAGTTTGGAGTAATTTCTTATGTAGCAGTAACGAACTCACACAAGTTTCAAGACTATTCTTTCAGAACGTTCATCAGATTAGGTCCCTCCTCTGTCTGATACCCTCAGTGGCTTCCCATTTCAACTGGAAAAAAAATCCAACATTTTCTTTGTGGCCTGGTGACAGAGCGAGGTCGACAAACCCTGTTCCCCAAAAGCTGGACAAAGCTCAAAAATGGCCACAGTGGCCCTCCGGAAACGGACTAGACACACAACTAACTGAGAGGTGTTTGTTAACGGCAGTTACTAAACTTCCGGTAAGAACCAGGTGAATCTGACATTTTCACCCGTGTGTGCTCCTATTCTTGAAAGCAACTAGGGAAATGCAGTTAACGACTGACTTCTCACAGCAAACCAGGGAGACCGAAGGCAGGAGAGTGACGTGCTCAAAATGGGGAAAGTAAACAGATTGTCCAGCAAGACTCTATACCCAGCAAACAGTAAAAGCGAAGGGAAATAAGTACACCTCCAGATAAACGAAGTTAGACCAAAAGAACCTGTTGCTAGCAGACCTGCCTTAACGAGAAGTTCTAAAGGAAGTTCTTGAAGTTGAAATGAACACTACTAGACAGTAACCTGAATGCACAAGAAGAAATGAAGATTACCAGAAATGGCAAATATAAAAATTCTATAAGTAGGTTCTATTTCTTCCTTGCCTTTTAAAAGTATATAAGTTGGGTGGGGGTAAAGGAGGGTATAAGGGGATAAATGGTGATGGATGGAGACCATATATAGTTATGTAATTATATATTATAATCACCAATTATACATATAATTGGACAAAATAATTGTACCACTGCATGGTTGGGTTCATTAGAGCCAAAAGTATGGGGGAGAAAAAATGAGACATTGGAGCAGAGTCTCCGTGTTTTATTGAAATTAAATTAGTATTATTCTGAAGCAGATTATACTAAATTAAGATGCATATTATGATCCCAAGAGCTATCACTGATAAAGTCACTCAAAAAACAGTAAAAAGATAAATTGAAGTGGTTCATGAAAACACTGAACATAAAACAAGGCAGTAAAGGCGAACGGAAGAGACGTAAACAGATAGAAAAGAAATGGCAAAGTGACAGGCACACATCCCCTCCGGTTAGGAATGTCATGAGATGTGACTAGACCAGCTACCTCAAAGACAGATTGCCAGACCGAATGACAGAGCAAGACCCGCAGGGCCCCGCTACAGGCTGCCTGCAGACAGACCCTGCACAGCTGCAAAGGCACACCGGTGGGAAGCAAAGGCGCAGGGAAAAGTTCTGTGTGCAAACAATAGCCATAGAGAGCTGTAGTGTTCGTAGTGGCATCCGACAAATAGACTGGAAGACTTGAGAACAAACCGCAGTGATAAATGGGCCAGAACATGAGGCAGAGGACAACAATTATAAACGCATCAACCTCTGTTGGCTAACCCAGAGTAAGTGGAGGAAAGGTTGACGGAAGCGAAAGGAAAAACAGTTCAACGAAAATAGTTGGTACCTCACTTTCCACAGTTGACAAGCAGCGGGACAGAAAAGTCAGCAAGGGTAGGATTGCAAAACGGTGCAACGGTCATGGAAGACAGCGTAACAGGTCCTCAAAAAATTAAAAATATAATTACCGTAGGATTCCACTTCCGCATATACATACTCAAGAGAGCCGCAAACACGGTTTCGGACTATTTGCACACCGATGCTCATAGCAGCTCCGTTCACAATCGTCAACAGGCAGAAGAAACCCCAATGTCCGTTGCTGGGCAACTGGATGAGCAGCGTGGTCCATCCGTGCAATGGAATATTACTCAGCCTTCAAAAAGAAGGGAATCCTGTCACCTGCTACAACACAGAGGAACCCCGAAGATAGCACATTAAGTGAAATAAGCCAGTCACAAAAGGACAGACACTGTTTGGGAGGATTCCACTTACAGGAGGTATCCAAGTAATCAAATTTATGGCAACAGAAAGGAGAATGGTGGTTACCAGGAGCTAAGGAGAGGGGAGAGAGGGCAGTTACAGTTTAATAGGTGTAAGGCTTCAGTTTTGCGAGGTGAAAAGGCTCCGGAGCTCTGGAACTCTGTATCGTAACATACTTACTTAACACATACTTAACACTACCGAACTCCACACTTCAAAATGGTTAAGGTGGTAAACTCTACGTTATGTGTTTTAACCACAATAAGAAAGTCAACAGGCATTTGGAAGCCTGGCAGACACTATCAACCAACTTGACCTGACATTCACAGAAAACACCCAGAGGCATTCTTTTCAAGAGCACAGGCAGAAACATTTTTCTTAAGTGAGGTTCAGAATTTTAAAGGTTAAAATGATCCGAAGCACACTCTCTGGTCATATCAGTCTTCAAATGGAAGCCACACCAGAAAGAGACCTAGGAAATTTTCAAAATTAAGCAGCACTTCTCAATAACTTCTGGGTCAGAGAAGAAAGCCATGCCAAGGGAAGAAACACTCGGAAGAGAATTAGAACAAAAACTACAACGTAAGGCAATGAATGAGCGGTAACTGAAGCAGTACTTAAAAAAATTTATAGCTGCAAATGCCTGTATTGGAGAAGAAGAAAGATCTCAAATCAATAACCTAAGCTCTGCCTTCAAAAAACTAGAAAAAGAACCACCAACCAACTCCAGAAACATATAGAAAGGACTGTAGACCGTTTGTGACCGGATGGAATGTTAATGTCCAGCCTGCCTGTCAGAAAGTATAACCACCAGAAGCTCCTAAATGTACGTTCCCACCATTCAGAAACTTGTCCAGGTGAAGACCACAATATCGTGGCACGAAGTCCAATTTTCTGAGTTGGAGACTCTGGTAACACAGCCAGGATGAGGGGTCCACTCCCGAATCAAGGAAATGTGGCTTGGCCGTGGCTGGATAGCTTAGTTGGTCAGGGCACGGTCCAGATACGCCAAGGTCGCGGGATTGATCCCCAGTGAGGGCACATACAAGCAGCAACCAATGAATGCATAGATAAGTGGAATCACAAATCAGTCTCTCTCTCTCTCTCTCAAATCAATCAATAAAAATCTTTTTAAAATGTGGCCTGGAGCAAGAGAGGGCTATCGCGTAATGTGAAATGGCTGGTTTTGTCATGAACGGGTATTGAATTTTGTCAGACTTTTTCCTGCTTCTGGTGATACAGTCCTGTGATATTTCTTTTTTTATAGCTGTGGCAGTGATGGGTCACATTACTTGATTTTTGAATGTTAAACCAGCTTTGCATACCTGGGAGAAAGCCCACTTGGTTGTGGTGCGTAATTCGTTTTGAATGTCAGCGTGCTAAGGTTTTGTGGGCTCTCCGGCCCCGGGAGATACCGGCCTGCGGTTTTCTTCTAATGTCTTCCGGTCTTGGTGTTAGGGTGACACTGGCCCCCCAGAATGAGCTTTAGGAAGCATTTCGTCTGCTCTGTCCTCTGAAATAGGTGGTAGAGATTTGGTATCATTTCTTTCTTAAAAGGTGCCATAGGACCTCACCAGTGAACTCTGTTGGACCGTTGCTTTCTTTCTGTTTGGGAAGGTCATTAATTATTGATTCAACGTTTCAAATAGAGACAGGACCACTTAGGTCTTCTCTCTCTTCTGGTGGGGTTTTGGCGGACTGTATCGTTCCAGGAGTCGGGCCGTTTCTCCAGGTTATTACGAATTGGTGGGCCTGGGGTTGTTCCTGATATTCCTTCATCATATTTTTTACTTCCTTACTATTAATTCCCACGGCATCCGTAGTGATGTCTTCTCTTTCTTTTCTGATTGCAGTCATTGGTGTCTCCTCTTTTTTTCCTACTTAGGCTGGCGAGAGGCGTGTCTGTTTTATTAATCTCTTCAAATGATCAGCTTCTGGTTTTGTTGGGTTTTCTCTATTGATTTCCTGTTTTCAATTTCACCGATTTCTGCACCGATTTTTGCGACGTTTCTTCTTCTTCCTCTGGATTTAATTTGTCCTTCTTTGTCTAGTTCCCTAAAGTTGAAGCTCAGACAATGAGTATTTGATCTTTCTTCTCTTCAAATACATGTATCTGATGCTAGAACCCTTCCCGTGAGCTCTGCCTTTCACCACATCCCACAAATTTTGAAAACTCTTATTTCCATTCAGTTCAACATATTTTAAAACTTCTCCTGAAATTTTTTTGTCCCATGTATTCTTTAGAGGTATGTTTTTGAATCTCCACGTATTTGGGGATTTTCTAGCTATCTTTCTGTTAATAATCTCTATTTTAATTTCACTGTGGCCTGAGAGAAGACATTGTATGATCTTCATTTTTTACGTCTGCTTTGTGGCCCAGAATGTGGCTTATTTGGTAGGTTGGTGCTTTGTTTTTTATTTTTTCTCCTGCACAACACTGAAGATTTGGTTCCCCGTGCTTCTTGCTTGCATGGCTTCTGAGAAGCTGACAACATTCTTATCTTTGCTTTTCTGGAGGGAAGTGGCTTCATTCCTCTGACTTCTCTCAACAATTTTCTTTACCGTTGATTTTCTCAAGTTTGGATGTGACATGCCCCGGTTTATGTTTTTGGCATTGACCCTGTTTGGGGTTGTCTGACCTTCCTGTACCTGTGATTTGGCGTCCCCCACAAATTTGAGGAAATTCTTCGTTATGATTGTTTCAGATGTTTTTTACGTTCCTTTTCCCCCTGCTTTTCTTTCTGGTATCCCCATCACAGATATGTCACCCCCTTCGTCGCTGTCTCTCAATTCGTGGCTGCCGTGTTCTGTTTTGTTTTTGTTTTTCCTAGTGTTTTCTCTGTTTGCTTTTCAGTTTTGGAAGTTTCTGTTGCCACAACCCCCAGCTTGGAGAGACTTTCCTCAGCCACGGCCAGGCCAGTGTCCAAGACTGTCCCGGAGATACTGCGGCTTGGGTTCCTGAGGATGTGGCCTTCAACTTGTAAAAAACAAACAAAAAAAACGTTTTTGAAATGTAACATGAGGCCTGCCTGTACTAATGAGTCCATCAAAGGCATTCTTTGTTACAGCTTTTTTTGAATCTCCATCATTTTTCTGTTCTTTTGGAGAATTTCTTTCTCTCTACCTACATTACCCTGTGTTCGTGCATGCTGTCTACTTTTTCCATTACAACTGTTAGCTTTTAGTCATAATTTTAAAAGCTCCGGGCCGAGAGGTCTAGCCTCCCTGTCATCTCTGTGTCTGGTTCTGGTGTTTACTGTCTCTTTAACTTGTATTTTTTGCCTTTTACTATGCCTTTCAGGTTTTTTAAAAAAATATTTTATTTCTTTTTAGAGAGAAGGGAAGGGAGGAAGAGGAAGAGAGAGACATTGATGTGCGAGAGAAACGTTGATTGGCGGCCTCTTGCCCGCAGCCCAGGCATGTGCCCAGACTGGGAATTGAACCTGTGACCATTCTGTTTGCAGGACGATACCCAGCCCACTGAACCACACCAGCCGGGGCTCTGCCTTTTAGTGTTTCGTTGGAAGGTGGACACGATGTACTGGGTCACGGGAGCTGTGGTCAACGTGGCTTCAGTAACTCCGCAAGAGGTGCGAGGAGGGGGAGGCTTCGACAGTCCTGTGATTTACTCTGAGTCCTTTGGTGAGCTTGAGCTGGGGATCATGAACTTCGCCGGCGTTTCTGTCCTTCCAACCCCTGGTGGGATAGCATGGCTGAGGGCCTGGAGTTGGGTATCTCTCTCCTCCCAGTGGGAGGCTTGAGCCCTGTGGAGCTGGCTGTTTCCCTTGCCCCCGACCCCCGAGGTTGTATCTGATGAAACCCTTGCAAGGGAGGCTGTGTTGCCCAGTGGTTTCTCCAGAGAACTAGCTTTGTTGAGAGCCCAGGGCTTCAGCCTATTGAAAAATAGGACTTGCCTCTCCCCTGCCTGGAAGCCAGAGGGCACTTTGCTCGGATACTCCTTGGGAGGACCTGGTAAAGCTTGTGGAGGCCAAAGCATGAAAGCATGGGCGTTCTTCTACCCCTGGGTCTCCTCCCGAGTTGTTAACTCTCGGAATTGTCTACACTGAGGCTCCAGCATTCCTCGATCGGAGGATTGGAGTAGGGTGGTCCTGCCCTGCGCTGGTTCCCAAGGAGGTGTCCGCACCAGAAATTTGTCCTGTATCAGCCTGTGTATCTCTCTCACTCGGTGGGTGGGTGGCAGCCAGTTGCCCTGCGGTCTAAGAGTCGTCAGTGTTTGAGTTCAGTTTTTTCCTTGTTTGGATGGGGTGGCGACTTCTAAGCCCCTTCTATGCCAGACTGGACACCCGTTTTTATTTTTACACTGTATTTTGCATTTTTCATATATATTTTATTTTATTGTTATTTTTTGTTTATTAATTTAGGGCAAGAGGAACATCAATTTTGTTGTTCCACGTATTGATACATTCATTGGTTGATTCTTGTACGTGCCCTGACTGGGGATCGAACCCAGCAACCTAGGTGCACTGGGACAGTGCTCTAACCAACTGAGCTACCCAGCCAGGTCCTCACGTAAATTTTAGAATCAGCTTGTATACTTTTATAAAAATCTTCCCGGGATTTTGGTAGGTATTTTACTGAACTTACTGCTCACTGTAGGTGGAATTTACATCTAGATAACAGTGAGTATTCCCCCCCACGAAAACAGGCTCTTTCTCCTGTTCCTTAGGCCTGGTGGCTCCCTTTCATGGCTGTTTGGTGTTTTTCTGCATGCAGGTCTGGTAGCGTTTTGCTAGACTTTAGCGTAGAGTTTCGTGATTTTTAGTGCCCTTGTCCACGGTGCTTAAACATTTTTACCTTGTAATTGTTCACGGCTGGTGCCTAGAAATGTAATTGATTGAATTGGCTTTGTATGCTGAGACCTGGCTAAGTGCATCTATTAGTTCTAGAAGCTTTTCAAAATAGAATCTTCTGTATTTTCTACATTGTGTCATTCACGGATAGAGAGTCATCGTTTATCCCGAACCTACCAGACTTTGATTTCCGTTCTTACGCTGGCGGGGCCCCTGGTCCGATGGAAGCGCGGGAGTGGACACCCTTGCGTGGTTCTTTCACTTCTGTGTGGCGTGAGGGTGTGTCGTGGTTTTAGGGAGATGATACATTTGGAAGTAAACTTTTAACAGGTACAAAAATGTGTTTTTGTGTTTTGTTCTTGATTTCAGGAGAAAGCCTTCAGTTTTTCAGTTAAATATAATGCCAGTTGTCAGGTTTTTGTTAACTGCCCTTGATACTGTATTTTGCTGTGTATAATGTACAGGTTGTTGCCCAAATTTTTGAGCCAAAAATAAGGATGCGCATCATCCATGCGTAGTACTAATTCCGTATCTATGTAAATGTTCTTAATTCTTTTATTTATGCTCTGCGTTAACAGTGTAACTCTAGAAAGCAGTAACAATATCCGTGTGCAAAATAATACCCTTTATAATGCAAAGGACAAGTGTCAAAATATAAATAAATAATTAAATTACAAAATTGAAACGAAAGGTTTTTTTTACCTGAAAGTGTGGGCCCAACACGCGGGTGTGTATTATACACGGCACAGCACGCCGTTCGTAGTGTGTGGGAAGTTGTCATCAGAGTCCGTGTTGAATTGTGTCAAATGCTTTTAGCTTTTTCTTTTGTGCTTGTATTGAGAGGTTCGTATGAGTTTGGGGGTGTTCTTCTTTGCCCTGTTGATTTACATTCATTGATTCCGGGATATTGGACCAATTTTGCATTCCTGGGTTCATCTCCACTTTGTTGTGATGTATTATTCTTTTTACACGTTGCTGAATTCAGTTTGCTACTATTTTATCTCTAAGTTTTGTATCTGCGTTCATGAGGAATAATGGTCTGAAGGTCCTTTTTTCTTGTCATATTTATTTCAGGTTTTGGTAATGGGGTAATGACCTCAAGAATGAGTTAGGAAATCATTTCTTCTCTTCTATTGTCTGGAAGATGTGAGAATTTGTATTATTTCTTCCTTCAGTGTTTGGCGGAATTCACCCCTGAACATGTAGGCCTGGAATTTTGATTTTTTTTTTTTTGAAAACAAATACAATTTCTGGATTAGATACAGGAATAGCTAGATCACCTCGTTCCTCTTTAGTGAGCTTAGGAAGTTTATGTCTTTCACAGAATGTGTCTCTTTCATTTAGTTTGTCAACTATCTAGCTATAATGTTTAGAATCCTACTTTACTCTTTTCATGGCTAAGATCTGTAGTGTGAGCTTGCTTCTTCTTTCTCACTCTGCTGGCTAATGCCTTCGGTTCAGGGTTTCTTCTCAATCAGGCTCCAGGTTTCTAACTGTTACTGACCTCTCTGAGGAACCACTTTCTGGTTTATTTGATTTTCTCTCTCTGTTTTCTGTTTTCACTTTCACTGATCTCTGCCTTTATCTCTAGTATTTGCTTCTTTCTGCTTACTTTGGGTTAAGTTACTCTTCTTCTTTCAGATGGTGGCGTGGGTCACTGATTGGAAATCTTTCTTCTTTCCTAATATAAGTATTTCAGGCTATCATTTTTTCTCTAAGTATTTTCTTAGCTTTATCCTACAACCTCTGATTGGTTGTGTGGTCACTGTCATTTAATTCAAAGTGTCTCTAATTGCCCTTTGTGACTTTCCCTAAACCCGTGGGTTGTGTAGAAGCGTGGAGTTTAATTTCCGAACGTTGGAGGGTATTCCAGGTGGCTTTTGTCTCTAGTTTAATTCCTTTGTGGTCAGAAAACATTATTTCATACTATCCCGGTTCTTTCAGATTTGTTGAGGTTTGCTCTATTTTCCAGAATACGGTCTCGTTCGGGGAATAGCCCCGTGTACTTGAAACAGTGTGCGCTCTGCTGTGTGAGGTGTTCTGTCAAGGTCACTTGGCTTTCTTCATTCAAATCCGTTTCAGTCGGCTTTTCTGTGTCTGGTCCCTGAAGTGTCCCTGCCACTGAGGAATTATAACTGGCCAGGTCATTTGTCCAGTTCTGTGGCCACAGGGGCAAGGTCCTCTGACTGGCCTCCGCTTCAGCATCACATGATTGGCATTGAGGGTGACTGTTCCCCGGAGGCTTTGGGAGTGCTGGCCAGGCACCCCTTGGGTGTTGTGTGTCTGTGCACACTCATAATCCCCATCTGTTCGATGTTCAGAACTCCCCCATGTGTAGCTCCTAAATGACCCTAAAATCTGACTTCTTTTACAAGTGAAGATAATGCAAAGGCACATCCAGCGAAGTCACTGTTCTCGGCACAGGTTTTCCAGGTGAGCCACTTCTGGCATTGGAGCATGTCTGAGCATTATTCCTCCTGCTTCCGGAACCTCCTGTGCTGGATGAACAAACACACTCCTACCCTCCAGGGACACCTGGGTGCAGAAAAGCCTTAGACGTAATTCTCAGGGCAGCCGTTCGTCCTGGTGGCTCCTGACACATCACCACAGCTGAGCAGGGAGCTGTGCATGTGAGGTGGGCCATGGGACCAGCCTGTGCCTCTGGTGAGTGAGGACTTTGAGGAAGAGCTGTAAAGGACAGAAGAAAACACGCCTGCGTGTGCCAAGTCACAAGCGCACACCAGGTTGCAGGCACCAGGCAGGTTCCCTGCAGCGAGGAAAAGCTGCTGGCTGAAGTCTGCACTGAGCCGCTGCCGCCTGGGTTGCGCAGGGGCTGTGGCGCCCACGAGGGTGTCCTAGGAACCCCCAGTGGACCTCCTGGGCACCTTGGCGGGGGTGAGTCGGCCATGTACGGTGCTGGCTGCCACTGAGAAGTTCCTCCTGTGGTTCACACCTGCACAGAATGCAGCCTCAGAGTGGGCACTGGGTCACAACGGCTGTCACTCCGCTAATCTCCGGTCCGGCAGTCCTGCCTCCCAATGGCATGTGATGCAGATGCTCACGGACCCTGGGGTCCCAGTGAGGAGTGTTGACTTGGGAGGAGTATCCCCTAGACCAAAGGTCCGGGGGGGTGCAGTCTCCTGGGCACATTCCTCTTTGGGGAAGATGAGGAAGAAGAGTTATAAGGTGCCTGGGGCTCAGATAGTCTCAAGGACCCCCGACACCGACCTGAGTCTAGCCCATGACTCAGGGTCAGTGGAGTGACCCAGCATGAAGAATTAGATAAAAGGTGTAGACTTTCTTGGGTCTTGACTTTGTTGATTTTCTTCAAGTGCCTATTGTCATGAGACCTGGGCTGACTTTATTAAGAAAAGGTAGGTGGTGGGGGGAGGGGCCTGGCCGGGTGCCTCAGTGGGTTAGAACATGGTTCCAATACACCACGGTTCCTGGTTTGATCTCTGGTCAGGGCACATACAAGAATCAATGAATGGCCCTGGCCGGTGTGGCTCAGTGGATTGAGCACCGGCCTGCAAACTGAAGGGCCGCTGGTTCAATTCCCAGTCAGGGCACATGCCTGGGTTGTGGGCCCAGTACTTGGCTGGGGATGTGCAGGAGACAACCAATCGACATTTCTGTCATGGTGTTCCTCTCCCTCTCTTTCCTCCTCCTTTCCCCTCTCTAAAAATAAATAAAATCTTTTTTTTTTAAGATTTTATTTATTTATTTTTGGAGAGAAGGGAAGGGAGGGAGAAAGAGAGAGAGAGAGAGAGAGAGAGAGAGAGAGAGAAACATCAATGTATGGTTGCCTCTCATGCGTCCCCTACTGGGGACCTGGCCCCGAACCCAGGCATGTTCCCTGACTGGGAATCGAACCAGCAACACTTTGGTTCGCAGGCCAGCACTCAATCCACTGAGCTACACCAGCCAGGCAATAAATAAAATCTTTTAAAAAATCAATGAATAAATGTATTAATGAGTGGAACAACAATTTGATGTTTCTCTCTTTCTCTCTTCCCCTCTCTCTCTCTAAAAAAATCAGTAAAAATCAATACAAATAAAAATAAGAGGGGCATCATTTGTCACTTTGATTCCAGAGAACCCTATAATTAATTAACTGCAGTTTAAGATCTCTGGGCACCACACAATCGGTGACATTCAATAAATACGGCCACCCTGTTGCCTGTCATGATAATTAGGTCCACTTTGCTCTTGGTAGGTAACGGCGGCCTCCTGGACCAAGCCACCCCTGGCCCTCCCCACCCCACCACAACTGACCAGTGAGGCCCTGCAGTGCCTTCCACCAGTGGCATTAGCAGTCTGGGATGACAGCCAATAAAAGCCCATTTTTAAAGACTGGCGTCTTCCTCCCCAACCCGTTCCTCCAGGCAAAGGTAAATGTCGCCTTTCCGGTCCTAATGGGGGGCATAGTGGTGGGGAGGGGTGGCTGGGAAAGTGGAAAGCAAAGGCTAGTTCCAAGTCAGCATTCCTGTCTCCTAGAATCTGAATTTTTCCTCTTTTCTGCCAGAATGTTCCTGGCCTTTCCATGTCACTTTGCCCAGCTCAGAACATGAGCCAAAACAGCACACTGCTAGCGCAGCTGTCCTGTGTCCCGAAAGACTGAACTCAAGTGAGTCACTTCATCTTGATGGAAGAGGGGACCCCACTGGACAGTCCCAAGGACCCCTGTGCCTACACTCACAAACAGATCCAAGATGCAGCCTACACGTGTCAGCGAGTCCCAGCTCCTCTTTCAGCTGGCCATTCTTTGCCCTGGCTCTGCCGGCACTCCCGGGCCGTGTTGAGTTGATGGGGGGTCCTGTTTCCTAGAAGGGGAGGGGCTTCCATAAGGGCGAGAGCAGAGTAGGGAGCCTTGCAGAGTGAGTGCTGGGGTCTGGGGGCCTCAGACTAGGTCTGGATACTTTTATTCCATTTCCAACTTGTCGGGCTTTCTTCTCAGCCCCGGTTATGACTTGCGGTCAAAAGTACTGTTGACAGTGAACTTGATGGTGTGAACTCAGCAAGCTGTAGGGTCGGTCTCCAGTGGTCTCAGGCCTCATAACCAGTTACACCGTCTGTGAACATAGTTGTAGAAAGCCTCTGAGACTTTCTTCTTTCTTTGAGGCAAGCGTTTTGGTTTCTTTTTAATTTTTATTGAGTTTATTTTTTTTCTTTTTAATTTTTTATTTATTGACTTGAGAGAGAAACACCAGTTTGTTGTTTCACTTATTTATGCATTCATTGGTTGGTTCTTGTGTGTGTCCTGACCAGCGATTGAACCCACAGCCTTGGCGTGTCAGGATGACGCTCGAACCCCCTGCGCTGCCCAGCCAGGGACTGAGAGTTCTGCTCTTTGGGCCACGGGCAGTGTAGCTCTGCGTTGGCCAACACCAGCAAAGCAATCTCCCCCTTTCATTGTTCCGCATTTTTCGTTCCCTTAAACTGGCCTCTGCTGAATGTTCGAGGGGAGCCAGGTGAATGCACAGTGGACTGCCTTTTCTGTTAGACATAATCCTTACACGGTGTATTTCACCTTCTTAAAGTGCATAGTCCAGTGACTCCAGTACACTCACAAGGTCGTACAGCCATCACCACAATTTAGTTCCAGAACCTTTTCATCACCATCCCCCCACCCCGCCCCGCCCCAACCCCTGTTCTGGGAACAGCCCCTCTCCGTCCCCCCTCCTGCCAGCCCCTGGCTACCAGGGCTTTACTTTCTACCTCCGTGGATCCCAGTCCCGGACACCTCCCAGACAGGGCACCATACGGGGCGTGGCTCTGTGTGACTGGCTTCCCTCCGGGAGCACCTCATCTGCAAGCTCCGTTCGCGTTTCAGCAGGCGTCAGAGCTCCATCCCCTTCTCCGAAGAAACGCTCTGTCGTGTGGATGGACCACGTCTGGTTTGTCCAGTCACCAGTTTGGGGGGGGCGGCATTCGAGTCACTTCCACTTTTTGGCCGTGATGACTAACGCTGCTGCTGCTGTGAGTGTCCGTGTACAACTTTTGTGTGAACACGTTTCTGTCTCTGTCGGGCATAGACCTGGGAGTGGAACTGCTGAGTCGCTGGGCAGCAGCTCTGTTGTTCAGCTTTTTGAGGAGTGCCAGTCTGTCCCCGGCGCGGCTGCACCAGCTTGTATTCCCGTGGGCGATACATGAGCTTGCAGCCCACCTTGCCAACCTTGTCAACACTTGTTATTGTCCATTTTTGATGAGAGCCATGCTAGTGGGTACAGAGTGGAGTCGTTACCTTTTACGTCAGCATGAAGAGGAGACATACCTGTGTGCATTTGCTTATTACAGTACAGAATAGCCCTGGGACATTACATGAGAAGACAGCAGCCCCGGCTGCCCCCGGGGAGGGGGGCTGGGGGCTGGGGGCTGCTGGCTGACGTGGGAAGGCGGTTTCATACTCTATACTGCATTACTGTACTTTAGAGCATGTGGAATTATCAGCTGTACAAATAACTACATTAGTTTGGACTGAAACACAAATTAAAAATCACACGTGCTGACTTACAGTCAGAGCTGGCACCTGTGGACCGAATCTGACCTGCCACCCACTTTGGTGTGGCCCGTGAGCTAAGTAGTTCCTGCATTTTTAAACAATTGAACAAAACAGAACAATACGATAGGACTCTTCTGTAGCACATGAGAATCATCTGAAGTTCAAGTTTCAGGTTCCATCAATAAGCTTTTGTTGGGACACAGATGTGCTTATTTTTGGTGGGTATTGTCTTGCTACTGTGGCAAAGGTGAGTGAATGTGACAGGGACTGTATGTGACGTTCTTGTCACTGTCCCCTGCTGCTAGGAACGGTGCAAAGTGCACTTAGTCCTAACTCATTGGCATCTTGGGTATCACACAATCTTGCCATACTGTGACTTTAAAAAATGTTCCCCGTGCGTGTCCTTGCCGTCAAAACGAGAACACGAAAGTGGGGTGTGAGTGCTGTGTTTGTATTGGTAATGCAGGGTGGGCGGTGCTGTTGTCGGATCCCATGGCAGGCCGTCATGTTCTTGGGCAGTGACACGGTCGCTGGGCACCGTATGCCGGGTGCACCCACAGTACCAGACTGAGCCGTCCTTGAAAGATCCCCAAATCGCAGGAAAGTCAGGATCGGAAAAAGGAGAAAATTTCAAACAACATCCCATGGCAGACATCTTCACACAAATAAAAAATGAGAAACCATTGACTACCAAGTCCTGGATGGTGTGGCTCAGTGGATTGAGCGCCGGCCTGTGAACTTGAAAATCACCGGTTCGATTCCCAGCCAGGCCAGAGGCCTGGGTTGCAGGCCAGATCCTCAACTGGGGCATGTGAGAGGCAACCGATCGATGGTTCTCTCCATCTCTTTCTCCCTTCCTTCTCCTTTCTCTAAAAATAAATAAAAATAAAATCTTTAAAAAAAAAGAATTGGCTACCAAAATAGGTCATCAGGTGGCTCGTTGGTTAGCCAAGAAAGGAAGCTGTTTGGAAGGCTAAGCTAATTAAATGCTGTTCGATCACAGCCACTGAGTACATGTGTCCAGGATAAAAACCACGCTGAAGAAGATTGGCCTTGCATTGAGAACTGTTGCTTGAAGAATTTAGGACTTCAAGAGCGATGACAACTTATAAGCACGGCGGCCGTGCCCGCTCAGTGGCCGTTCACTCGAGGAGACGTGAGTCAGCCGAGAGCAGAGAGCTGGTCCATATGACCCGTCTGCGCTTAACGACTGTAGGGGAGAGTATTTCTGAAGAAAGTGATGTCTTCCTGCAGGATAAAGTCTTTGATTCCTTGGAAAAATGTTAATATGATGCTAATTAGACTAGAATGGGGGTGAGGATGGTGATGATAATAAGAACAGAGCCCTGACTGGCCATGGCTGGGGGGTATCGAGGATGAACACATGACTTTGAACACTTGGAAGTGAAGAGGAAGAAGCGGGCAGGGGCCTTGCCCGCCCTGCGCACACCGTGTGTTTGGGCAGCCAGTGGCCGGGGAGAGGAAGCTTTCCAGAGGCTTCCCGCTCACAGGCTGAGAAGGGACGCACCTCTTGGTTTCTGAGCACGTCTTCACCCCTGAAGAATTCACGAATGGAGACACTGGACCTCAGTTGTGCTTTGAGCAAAAAGAGGAAACGAGACATCGTGTTCTTCCTGATGGAAGTGAGGCGGCACCGCCCACCAAGTCAGGTGGCCAACAGCACCCAGCCTGGGCCTGTGGGAGCCCCGAGGCCAGCTGCAAGTTCACGGGAAATAGGACGGAGGACCGTGTCAGATGGCAGCAAAACCCCACAGGGAGGGGATAATTGTCTCAAGGAACTAAAAAGGGAGATGGATGGGGGACCCACACGCTGGAGAGAACTTGAGAGTCACATCCAGGAATCTTGGTTCTGGGTCTTCAGTTGTTATTTTTCCAGCGGTTTTAGGTGTGCAGCACACTGAGCGGAAGGCTCGGAGCTCCCCCTTACACTCCTGCCACTGCACACGTGTGCTGGCCTGTCATCGGCGCCCCTACCAGGTGTCACCTTCATTACAACCAACGAAGCTATGTGGCATGTCATTATCGCCCAGAGCCCGCACTTGTCACTACCGTTCACCCTTGGTGTTGCACGTCGTTTGGGTGTGGACACATGTATGATGACAGATAACTGTCATCACAGTGTCACACAGAGTAGTTTCATTGACCTGAAAACCCTCTGTGTGCCACCTGTTGATGCCCCGCCCCCATCAGCACCTGGCCGCCACTGCGCCCTTCGCCGTGTCCGTAGCATCGCCTGTTACAGAATGTCTGGAAGTGCAGCCTTTTCGCTGAGTAACATATGTAAGGTTCCTGCACGTCTTTTCACGGTGGCGCCGCGGCTCATTTCTTTTTAGCACTCAATACTATTCTGCTGTCAGATGGACCGTGATTTACTTACCGCCACCTACTGAAGGCCGTCTTGGTGGCTTCCAGCTCCTGTCAGTCACATGTAAAGCTGCCATCAGCATCTGCGTGGATGCAAGTTTCCAACTCCTGGGCGTACAGAGCAAGCAGCGATGTTTACCAAGGAGAGCTGGATTGCAGAGCAAGAAGATGACTTGTTTTGGAAGAAACCAACAAACCATCTTCCGAAGTGTCCACACCGTTTTGCGGTCCCCCCAGCAATGAACGGGAGACCTGTCACTCAGCGTCCTCCCCAGCACGGGTCTGGTGAGCGTCCGGGAGTTTGCCCGTTCTAACAGGCGTGCGGTGGTGACTCACCTTATTTTAGTGTTTATTTTCCTGAGGATGTGACGTGTGGAGCTTCTTTTCATTTGCTCATTCGCCATCTGCGAATCTTCTTTGCTCAGTTATCTGTGAAGGTCTTTCGCCCATTTTTAAAAATCATTTTGTTATTTTTGTTTGTTTGTTTCCTTGTTGTCAAATATTAGGAAGGGTTTTTGTATATTTTGGATAATAGTCCATTAGCAGATGTGTCTTTGCAAAATAGTTTCTCTCATCCTGTGCCTTATCTTCTCATTCTGTGAGAAGGTGAATTCTCTCTCTCCAATCACCTTTGCTCCTTGTCAGAGACCAGTTTGCTCTGTGGACGTGGGCCTGTGTCTGAGCTCCCGCTGCCGTTCCCTGGATCCAGCAGTCTGTCTTTTGCCAATACCCCGCCTCTCGATCACTGTCGGTTTATGGTAAGTCTTGAGGTAGGGCGGCGCCAGTCCGCCACCTTCGTTCTTCTCTGTCAGTGCTGTGTTGGCTATTCTGGGTCTCTTGCCTCTCTGTGCAAATTCTAGGATTGGTTTGTTGATGCCGACGAGACAGTTGCTGAGGCTTTGGCTGGGATGGCAATAAATCTGTAGATCAGTTTGGAGGGAGCTGACAAGCTGACGGTATCAAGTCTTCCTCCTCATCACCAGACTGTTGTTCCCTCAAGTCAATCTCCTATGTCGATTTATACCTCAGCCTTTCATTGTTGGGGAACTAAGGTAAATGGTACTGTGCTCTTTAAAAATCCAATTACACCTGTCATTGCTGGTGTATAGAAGAGCAATTTAATTTTGTGTTTTAAACTGGTAGCTTGTAAACTTGCTATAACTGCTTATTAGCTCTGGGTGGTTTTGTTTTTTTTTTGGTCTATTCTTTGGATTTCCTACATAGACGATCTTGTCACCTGCAAACAAAGACAATTTTATGTCTTTCTTCCTAATCTGCATACCTTTTTACTTCCTTTTCTTGTCTTATTGCATTAGCTAGGAATTCCAGTGCACGTGGAGACGCAGAAGTAAGAGGAGATGCCCCTTCTCGCACACTTGACCTTAGAGGGAAAGCTTTGAGTTTCTCGCCATTAAGTATGAGGTTGGCTGTGGGCTTTTTGTAGACACTATTATTTTTTTACATTTATTTTGTTACTGCATTTTTTCCATTACCATTTATCTCCCCATACCCTCTTCCACCTCCACCTGTAGATGTTCTTTACAAGTTGAGGAAGTTTCCCTCTATTTCTAGTTTACTAAGATTTTTATCATTTATGGATGTTGGATTTTGACAAGTCATTTTCTGCATCTGTTGATTGATCATGTGACTTTTTTTTCCACTTGTAGCCTATGGCTGTGACGGATCACATTCATTGATCTTCAAATGATGAGCCGGCCTCCCTTGCACACCTGGTACACACCCCACGGGGTTAGGGTATATAATTCTTCTCATTCACACGTTGCTGGGTTCAGTGTGCTAATACTTTGTTACAGATTTTTGCATCTATGTTTATGAGGGAGGTTGATTTGTAGTTTTTTTTGTAATGTCTTTGATTTTGTTATTACAGAAATGTTGGCATCATGGAATGAATCTGAAAGTATTTTCTCTGCTTCTGTCCTTGGGAAGAGACTGTAGGGAATCAGTATCGTTTCTTCCTTAAAGGTTTAGTAGCATTTCCCAGTGAACCCTATCGCAGGCTGTTGCCGTCTGCTTTGGAAAGTTGTTAACTATTGATTCAATATCTTTAATATATGGGACAAAAGTAGGTTTACAGTTGTTCACATGGAAAATAATACAATAACTAATCAATAGTCATACAAGAATAAACTCTGTGTTTCACGTACTCACAACTATAAACCTGCTTTTGCCCCGCCCCATATGTAGGCCCATTTAGATTGTCTTTCAGGGAATTGATCTGTTTCGCCTGGGTTGTCACATTTCTGGGCAGAGACTTCATACTCTGCCTTTAATATCCTTTAATACCTGTACAGTCTGTAGTGACGGCCCTTCTCTTATTTCTGACATTAGTAATTTATACCCTCTCTCTTCCCTTTTTCTTAGCCTGGTTAAAGGACTTATCAATTTTATTCATCTTTTCAAAGAATAAGCATTGGTTTCATAATTTTCTCTAATGATTTCCTATTTTCAATTTTATTGATATCTGGTCAAACTTCTATTTCTGTTTTCTCTTGCTCACCTTAATTTGTTTTTCTATTTTCTTCTTTCCTCAGGTGGAAGCTAAGATGATGGATTTTAGACCTCTCCTCTTTTCTTATATATGAACTCGGTGCTGTGGATTTCCCTGCAATTCACAGCTTTCGCTGCATCCCAGCAACGTTGGTAAGTTATTTTCATTTTCATGCAATCAAAATATTATCAGCTTTTCTTGAGATTCCTTCTTCAACCCACGTGTCATTAGAGTTGTGCAGTTTAATCTCTGTGCATTTGGAGATCTTCCAGTTCATCTTTCTGCTTCTGACTTCTAGTCTGATTCCATTGGATTCTGAGAGGAGACGTTGTATGGTTTCTGTTCTTTTCAATTTGTGAGGGTGTGTTTCTATGGCCCAGAAAGTGTTCTATGTTCGTGAACGTTTCTTGTGAGCCGGGGAGAACGTGCGTTCCTCTGATGTTGGTGACGCAGTCTGCAGGTGTCAGCCGCATCCAGTCGACGGATGGTGCTGTTGAGTTTAACTGCGTCCTCTCCGATTCCCGCCTGCCATCGCGTCCCCTCCTAGTGCAGGGGCGTCGCATTCTCCACCTAGGAGAGTAAACCCATGTGTTTCTCTTTGCACGGCCATCGGTTTTGCCCACATGGTCCGATGTTCTGCTGTTAGGCACATGTCCGTTAAGGGTTGTCATGTCTTCCAGGAGAATTGACCCCTTTGTCATTGTGAAATGCCCTCCTTAGTCCCTGGTGACATTTTTTACTTTGAAGTCTGCTCCCTCTGGAATTAATATAGCTCTTCCTGCTTTCTTTTGATTATTGTTAGGATGGTATATTTTCCCCCGTCTGTTTACTTTTTATGTACGCATGTCTTTAAACATAAAGTGGGTTTCTTGTAGACAGCGTGCAGCTAGGCCTTTCCTGTTCGCTCTGACGGTACCTGTTTTTTGTGAATCGCTGCACTCAGACCATTGGTGCTCAAAGTGATTATTGATAGAGCTGAAGTAATCCTTACTATATTTCTTACTTTTTTTACTTATTGCCCCTGTTCCTTGTTCCTGTTCTTGTCTGTCACTCTTTCTGCCCCTTGTTGACTTAATTGAGCATTTTATGAGATTCATTTTCTTTTTGCTCAGCATTATCACCTGCTCTTTTTTTGACTGTTTTTAGTTGTTATCCTAGAGTCCACCCTACACAGTTACAACCCGTCCCAGTCCACTTTCAGATCACGTCATAGCACTTCAGGGTAGTGCAACGAGAGACTCCCCCAGCCCCTCCCCCGTCCCTCGTGACACTGCTGGCGTCCGTTTCGTTCATTTTCACATGCAATCAAATTCACTGCTCTTGTTGCTACTTTGAACAAAATATGTTAGATTTGTTAAGAGTATGAAAAATAAAAGGTTTTACTTGATCTTCCCTACCTCACCTCAGTGTTCTTCCTTACTTTGTGCAGATCTGGGTTTCTGACCTATGTTATTTTCCTTCTCCATTGAGGGCTTCTTTTAACATTTCTTACAAAGGCAAGTCTACTGGCAACAAATTTCCTCAGTTTGTGTTTGTCCAAGGAGGTTCTGATTTCTCCTTCACTCTTGAAAACGAACGTCACAGGTACAGAGTTGTAGGTCGGTGGGGGTTTTGTCTCTCAATGCGTTAAATATGTCACGCCACTCTGTTCTTGACGAAGTGGTTTTTGAGGAGAGTCAAGGGTAACCCTTACCTTTGTTCCCCGGTGAGTAAGGTGTTTTTTTCTCTGGCTTTTCTTTCCTTTTTTTTCCTTCAGGATTTTGTTCTTCATTTATTTTCTGTAGTTTGGAAATGATATACTCAGAAGTAGTTTTTTTTTTAATGTTTTGTTTTGCAGTTTTCCTGCTTGGTGCTTCAGCTTCCTAGACGTGTGGTTTTGTGGCTGGCCTTAACTTGGAGAAATTCTCTGTCGTTACTGTTTAAATATTCCTTCCGTTCCTCTCCCTCTCCTCCTTCTGGGTTCCCCTTGCACGGATGCTGCACCTTTTGTAGCTGTCATACGGTCCTTAGATATTCTGGGGAGAGGGGACCTCCGCCTTCCTTCGCTCTGCTTCTCCATTTTTGAGGATTCTGTCTGCAGAGCCTTTAGCTCAGAGACTCCACCCTCAGCGGTGCCCAGCCTGCAAACGCGCCCACCGAAGGCATTTGTTTCTGTCTGTTACGGCATTTGTTATTGTTTTTTTTAATTCTTTCTTACGAATTCCGTCTCTGCTCACACGACCCATCTGTTCTTGCATGCTGTCTATTTTATCCATTAGAGGCCTTAGCATATTTTCCTCATTGTTTTCAGTCCCTGGTCTGCGCACTCCAGCATCCTTGCCACGTCTGGCTCTAATGCTTGCCCTGTCTCTTCCAGGTGTTAGTTTTTCCTTTCGGCGAGTCTTGTGTTTTTCCTTGGTAGCCAGACACAGTGTGCTGGGGAAAGGGAACTGCTCCCAGCAGGCCTCAGAGACGTGGGGGTGAGGTGTGCGGGACAGGGGCAGGCTGCCGCCCGTCCCAACGTTGGGCCTGAGTCCCCGGCAAGCCTTGGCCTCTGGGCTGGCAGTGTCACCCGTGTTTCTCAGTTGTTTCCTCCCCCTTGGGTGGGACGGGGGTCAGGGTGGGGCTAGAGTTGGGTGTTTCCCTTCCCAGCTCGCTAGGGTGCTGATAACCCTGCAGGTCAGACTCCAAGTAACTAGTGTCCCTGGAAGCACACCTCGTCCAGACCCGAGTGCTCCAGGGTATTCCCAGAAGGGCACCTTTCTCCTCCCCTTGCCAGAAGCCTGCGGGCCTGGCCGGTGTGGCTCAGTGGGTTGAGCACCAGCCTGTGAACCAAAGGGTCGCAGGTTGAATTCCTCGTCAGGGCACATGTTTGGGCTGTGGGCCAGGCCCCCCGTGGAGGGGGCACATGAGAGGCAACCACACATTGATGTTTCTCTCCCTCTCTCTCTCTCTTCCTTCCCTTCTCTCTAAAGAATAAGTAAATATAATCTTTTTTTAAAAAGTTAAAAAAAGAAAAGATTGACTGTGGGAGCCTGGAGGAGCTCCAGCAGGTAAATCTCACCTTGTTGGGGGAGCCCTCTGTCACCGCGGGTGAACCCTGCACGCTGAGCCCAGCCATTCATTTAGGACAGTGCATGTGACACCTCCCTGGCCCTGGCGCTGGTCCCCTCTCCGGCCTTCGCTCCTGCGCCCCCGCTCTGACAGCCGCTCCCTGCGCTGGCGGGTTGGTCTCAAAGCCAGTTTCAGTTCAGCATGCGCATGCGCAGAGCCAGTGGACTGCTCCTCAGTGGTGAAAGATGAAGGGTTGCCACCCGCAATAATGTGGATGGATCTTGCGGGCATTGTGTACGTAGCAGAAGTCAGACGGCCCCTCGGGTCCCACCCCGAGGGCAGCGTCGGCCTCGTGGTTCCCTCTTTCATAGGGATCCCCGCAAAGCTGTTGGTTTTTCACTCTGTTTAGCCTTTTACTCGTTGTCAGTTGGGGCGGAGTGGCAGCTTCTGAACTGCTCTCCTGCGCCCCGGAAGCTGGGAGTGGCCCGCGCAGTGCCCTTGTGCTGGTGGGTGCTGAGCCGGGGTTCCAGCATCAGTGTCCCCGGCCACAGCAGTCTCGCTCCTTCTCCAGCGTCACTTTCCTGGTGCGTCAAGTGGCCCTTCTCTTGCTGATGCCGGGTGACCACGGCCCGGTTGTGCCCTCTCCACGCCATCAGAGCCCTGATCCTGGCTGGATCTAAGGACGTGCCATCCCTACGCCCGGGTAGCTCAGTCCTGCGGCATGAAAAGCCACAACAGGAGAACCTAACTTTCTAGAAATTCCTGATCACTGACGTCCACCAACCGTCTTAGTGTCCTGCTTCTTCCTCCTGGTCAACACATTCTTCTTTGTGCAGATACTTCTCAAACTTTCCATTCCCCCCCCCCCCCAAGCCTCAGCCCTCACCGCGGCCCCCTCGGGTCGCCTTCCCCTGCGGGGAGAGTATAGAGCTAGCGCCGGCCACTTCCCCACAGTGGATGGCCTGTCCTAGACGGCGTCCGCCGCCCTGCCCCTGCCTCCCCTCCCGACGCATTAGAGCAGAGAAGCCATCCCTGCCCCCTCGCACCCGTGCTTAGGCGTCTCCCCACCCAGCCTCCTTGGAGCTGTCCCCTGTCGCCTGTGCACTCAACACCCCTTTCTCCAATGGATCGTTCTTTCTCTGGGTTTAAACACACCCACATTGCTTCCACCTTGAAAAGCAACATGGAGCAAAGACCCCTTTCCTGGATCTAACCTCCTTTACTCTGCAACCCATTTTCCTTGGTTCCTTCACCAGCTCCTCCTGAGAGTTAGTATCGACCGCTCCAGGGACCACCACACCACGGCTGTCTGGAAAATTACACCAAACTTAGTGACGTTTTTCATTCTAATGGTCTCCTTGGGTCAGGAGTTCAGACAGAGCAAGTGGGGAAGCTTGTGTCTATTCCACAGTACCTGGGCTTCAGCTGGTTGTCCCCAAAGCTGGGGCTGGCATCACCAGAATCCCTCTTTACTGTCATAAGTGGAGGTGGGTGACCCCTGTCGGCTGGTGGAGGGGGCAGGGGGACTCTCCCAGCAGTCTCTTTGTGGCCCACTATGGGCCTCTTCCCAGCGTGGCTGCTGGATGCCAAGGCTGAAGGTACTAAAAAGCAGAACCAGGGTGGCCCAGTTCTTAGAGACAAAAGTAGGAGGGTAGTCACCAGGGCCTGGGGAGAGGGGACAATGGGGGGCCGGTGCTTGATGGGGACAGAGTTTCAGTTTTGCAAGTTAAAACCAATTCTGGAGATTAGTCATGTGAAAGCACTTAACACTATCGAACTGTACATTCAAAAATGGTTAAGTGGTAAATTTTATGTATGTGTATTTTACCACAACGAGGCGGGCAGAGCTGTATGCTTCTGCGCCCTTCTTACAACTCAGCCTCACAAGCAACACACCGTCCATTCTGCAGCTCGCTGTCGATCGGAGAAGTCACAGGAGCACCCAGGTTCAAGAGTTTGGAAATAGACACGCCCTCAATGAGAGACAAGGTTCTGGAAGAGGAGGTGGACCTGAAACAATGACCACCTGTAAAAAATGTCGTCTTTCCCGTCAACTGCCCGCTCCCTGCATCCTCAGCAGCCACACACCCCTTCTTTCTGCTGGCTGGCTTTCTTTCTCTCTTCCTTTCTTTCTTTCTTTTTCTTTTTTTTGCTTTTGCTTTTTAACTGCTCTTGTGAAAGCCACAAGTATTTTCCATGTTGACGCAGCAAATCTGTTTTTGTTTTATTTTGTTCTGATATGTGCAAATGTTCAAACATATTCAGAAGCAGAGAGAGCAGTAGCATGAACCGCCCGTCTTCATCAATTACCAATCTTTGCGAATCTTGTCGCATCGATCCCCCCTTTTGATAATTTGGTAGGAAATCTCATCTCACTGGACCCCCAGCGGCCCTGGACAGAAGCGACCCCTCCCTCCCGCTTGCTCAGTTTCCTTGAGGGCTCCGAGCAGGGTCTTCTGTCATCACTGCGTGCCCCGCTACTGCGGCCGCGTGAACAAATGAAGATCGCTTTTCAACTCACAGACTCAAGTGTCTTCTCAAAAGTTAGACCAGTTTACGCTCCAGATGACCGCACCTGAAGCTACAGTCTTCTTGCCGGGGACTGGCAATCTGCCAAACATTTTATTATTCGTATTTCTCATTCTTTTAATGCTTTTCCTCTGCCCTTCTTTTCTGGATGGTTTGTTCACGTCATCTTCTCAGACTCCGGCGGGGTGCCCCTCTGGTCTTCATCTCTAAGAACCCTTTGGCGCATGTAGGGGGATGCCAGCACGTCATCTGCTACATGGGTTCCAGAATCTTCCCCGCCATTGGTCATTAGTTCCCTACTCTTGCTTTTGCAGATTCTGTTCTTTGCTGTGTTTGTGCTGTAGAAATTTAATACACATAAGCCTTTTTCTGTAAGTGCTTGATTTTAATGCCCTGGTTAGAAAGGCACTTGCCAGCTCCTAATTCCTTCAGTCACCAATATTTTATCCCAGCTCTTTTGTGGTCCCCCCCGAAATCCTTGTCCATATAGCATGGAACCTTGTCAATAGGTATTGAGGTGAGGAAGGAGGCAGAGATCTGGTCCACATGTGGCATCACTGGGTTCTACCTGGCCAGCAGGTCTTCTCTGGTCTTCTGGTAAGAACCTCTCTTTCCCCTGTATCACCCTCTTACTGTGATCCCAAGTAGGGTGAGCCCATCCATTGCTCATACTTGTCCATGTCTGGCCAATCAGATTACTCGATTTCTCTGACTACAGTGATTGGTTCAGAAAGGGGCATTTCATCTCAGTTGGACCAATTAGAATCCTTCCAAGGATTTTCTTCTATCATAGGATTAGGAAAGAAGCACTTTCTTCAGCTGGAGTTGCTAAGGTGTGATCTGCGTGCTTGGCCGTGGGAGGCCACCATGCCCGCATTGAAGAGAGCTGACTGGGGACCTGGAGAGAGAACCGGAGAGCTGATGACATTAACTGAGATCCAGCTCTCCGACCCACCGACTTCTGAATTACTTTAACCGATACATTTCCTTTTTAAAAACCAGTGTCACTTGCAATCACATAATTCTGATGGGTGCGTGACCTTATTTTTTGTATCAGATGCTGAGCCAGGGATCATTTATCGCTTTGTTTGCTGAGAAAAACAAACAAACAAAAAACAAAAACACAAAAACCTCTGTCCCTCTCTGCAAACCCTTCTCTGCAGTTATTCCGGAAAGCTTTCTCTTCCGCCCCAGACTTGTGGTGGAAACAGAAGCTGGCCTTCTCCAGGCCCCACCTTCCCCGTCCCCTTTGTTTGGCCCAGGAGTGGCTCCTGATTCAAGTCTGGCCTGTCTTCCTTTCTTGAGATTTGCCCCCCCAAAGAACTGGGAGATAAGATAGAATCCATTAAAATAATATGTTACTTTTCTGAGAGAACAGGAACACATTCATGCTGTTCAATATCCTGTGAAAACCTCTAACAGGAACTCTTGAAAATCAAATAGAAAATTATAGGAGCCCTAATAGAAAAAATAAGGAAAAGATGTGAACACACACTTTCTGGACGCGGAAGACTAAAAGGCCAACAAGCACGTGAAGAGATCCTTAAACTTGTTAGAAATCAGAGCGCCACCCTTTAGAACAGTAACAGCTATCATTTGACTGGCAAGATGTAAAAAGCTGGTGATTGCCAACCACTGGCGAGACGCAGGGATGTTTGCGCCTTCCTGCCTGCTTGTCGCAGGGGCTGGAGCGTCCTTCCGGAGAGAAGTGAAACTTAGTGAAACTAAATACGTGCCCTACTGCCCAGCAATCCCGCTCCCAGGTGTGTGTCCAGAGCTGTGGTCACGTGGGCCTGGAGAGGCCACATTGCGGGTACGCCTCTCACACTGCTGTGCGGGGCGGCAGGGAGGGGAAGGCCCGTCCACGTTCGTTCCAGCCCTTTCTCCTTCCACTGCCACATGGAAGCCCTGACCTTCCCTGCCACGTAAAGCTAGGTGGAACCGTGCGGCATACCTTGGCCACCAAAAGGTTTAAACCATTGTAATCTGGGCGGTGTCTGTTACTGCAGCGGAACCGGCTCCCTCCGACCTCTCCAGTGGCCGCCTATGGACGCGGGAACGATGGAGCTGGCACGTGCACAGCCTCCTGAATAGATCTTGAACCAGTGCGGGGTGGCGGGAAAGACCGATTGCGGTCTACAGCATAATATCATGTATGTTAGTAACAAAGCAACGTGCCCCATACCTTTTTCACATTTTCCCAAGGACGCACACACACCAAAAACGGTGCTCAGCAAGCACACGGGAGCTGCAGCCAAGAGCGGAAATGGGAACGCAGCGAGAGGGGAGTCAGCCCACCGATCGGGAGGCACCTCGCCCAGAGCAGGGCTGGTCTGGCCGGGGCTGGGGACCCTCACTAACTCAGTGTTGTTCTCCTGAGTCCAACAAGCGGAAAGAAGATGCCCCCCCGCCCGCCACGATCTCTTCCCTAGAGGCATCCAATGGCAGCTGCTCGCTGTGCATCCTGCTAGGGGCTTAGGCATGCGTATGTAAACAAATATACACCCCCCCACACACACACAGCCTTTCATACAAGTGAAAGCCCCCCAAAGTCTATGCAGATGGTTTGCTGCCTGTCTCCCGGGCTGTTTTTGACGGTGAGGTTGGGAGGTCTGTGGCATGGGACATCTTTCCAGTGTCTTCCCCATTTTCTTAAGATGTTTTACGCCGAGTCTCAGTTACACACAAGCAAATGAATGCTGACCAACACATTCACATGCCTCTCCGATCGCACATCACATTTCCATGCGCTTGGACTTGTTTCTGGCCTTCCTGTTTCGTTTCAGTGCTTGGTTCGCACTCTTGTCTGTAACATGCAGAACATGGCTTCTTTCTGGCAGGCGAGTGCCCTGCCAACGGCCTTCATTCTCAGACTCTCATTTGCTTTTCTTCTAGATGGTGGTCTGTTCTTTTCGGTGAACTCATATAATTTTGCTGCATTAAAGACATCAGGATGGTCTGAGGTTGCATTAAGTTTGGAGATTACTTTAGAGGGGGGCCAGCATCGTTTGCATGGAGTCCTAGCCAAGGACAAGGAGCAGTTGCTCACTTATTCAAGTTATCTTTCATCCATTTCAGTAAAGTTATAGTTCTTAAGGTAATAAAATTCTGGGCTTGCTAACGCTTATTTGTAGGTATAATCTTTCTTTAAAAAAAAAGATTTTTATTTACTTATTTATTTTTAGAGAGAAGGGAAGAGCAGGAGAAAGAGAATGAGAGAAACATCGATGTGAGAGAGAAACACCAGCCTGTCCCGCAACCCCGGCGTGTGCCCTGGCTGGGAATTGGACCAGCGACCCTTAGCTTTGCAGGAAGATGCTCCACGCACTGAGCCACACAGGCCGGCATGTAGGTGTAACTTCTCGTTGCTGTGAGTGGTGTCTTTTTCCAGTTGCATTTTATGGTGAGGCTGTCTGCTATAGACCCGGTATACATGTGTGCGCATTTAGCCGCTGAGTGACTTTTAGGCTGGGTCTATTTATTGCAGGAAAAGGAGACTCTGTCAGAGTAGCTGGGTGGGTGTATGTGTAACTGAGTGGTGGCCAGGGAACCCAGTACAGAGATGCAGCAGTCCTCAAAAGGATGCGACCCGGCAAACCAGGGGGACTAAGGATGCTGCCTGCTCTTACTGGCCCGTGGGTGTCCCCTGCTCTGTCCTCATGGCCCCCTGCTCACCTGCTCACCAGCCCCGCCTCCCATCCTGGTGCTCCTACCTTGGCTCCACCCTCTGGGTCTTCCACGCCCACCTCCACACTGAACTAGGCTGTTCCCCTAGTGGCTTTCCTCACCTCCCTGGGGACAGACATCCAATGGCTTCACTGCCCTTTTTTGTGACCAGCCTGCAGCTTTTCTGTGATTGGACCACATGCTCTTCCCTCCTTCAATCACCTGTCATTTGGATTTTTAAGTTATACACAGACAGACAGACACACGCACACACGCTCACGTAACTCTGGGCCCTCAGCGGAGCAGTTTCTGTTCCCTTTACAGGGGTCGGGCTGAGCGGGCCTCTGAGGCCCCGCAGAGCAGAGGGCGCGAGGGCACGAGGGCACGGCCAGGGCCGGGATTCTGCGACCAGAGCGAACCCCCGCCTCCCCCCACCGCCCTCAGGCGCAGGGCTCCCTGGTCTTGGTTTCAGCCTCTATAAATGGTGGGATTTAAAAGTAGTGTGAGATAATATAAATTGTACATCATTTAATGTGAAATAGTATTTCCCATTATACTCATGTAATTGTAATAGGATGCGAGTGTAGTAATAATGCAATAACATATTAATCTATCATAAAACGCAGTGTGGTGCGGTATGGGAAATTAGATATAATTTAGTGTGTAATGTATCGCCTTATACATGTATAATCATAATATACAATATGTTATAAATATAAATGGTCATATAAACTATAGCACAGTATTAATAATCTAGAAAATAAAATTTATAAGGTACCATAGCACGGTATTATATATAACTGAACGTACAATATTTCACATATGTGTAATTATAAACTATATTGTAACAGTATATGCTACCTAGTAATTATCATTAAAATCCAGAATGTCGTACAGTCCGACACGAACACGGGTAAAGCCTCTTTGCACTATGAAGAGGACGGAAGTGTGTTGCCGCGGCCCGGCGCTCGGCGGGTGGAAGTTCTATCAGGTTGTGGGTGGCCCGGCGCTGCCGGGTAGTGGCCCGGGTGGGCGCCCATGGGGCGCTGCCGTTTCTGTGGTTACGCGGTGGCGAGTACCGGATGCTCGGGCTCCGCGTCCAGCTGTGACAGCGCGCTCGGGGACTCTGCTTCGGGGTTTTCCTACGCCGGGTAGCCCCTCGCCCACAAGTCCTGACGTCATCGCCTGCTTTCTCAGGCTGTTAATTCCAGTGATTCTTCTTCTTCCTTTTGGCAAAATCACACTGGAAATGTAACATGAACTTCAGGGCGAAGTTCATCAGTGGTGATGAGAGTGGACACCGTTTTGTCGTTCCTGACTCAAGAACGGTAAGGATACCGCTGGCCGTGGGACCCGTACACATAGCACGCATACGACCGTGAGGAAGGGCCCAGGGCTTAAAAAACAACCACGAGGGGACCCCATGTTCTCAGGGGCCTTTTCTGTCCGCACCCAGCTGCTCAGGGTGCCGTCCCTTCAACCCATTAACAGGGGGGCCCTGTGGGCGCCTCCCCGCGCTCCTCTGCGCCCAGGGCTCGCCCCTCTAGCCACGGTCTGGGTCCTGTGCGCTGCGTTGTTGGTCGCCTCTAACTTCCCAGAGAGGTCTGTCAAGAGTCAGGGCCAGGACACAAGGTATCAGTATCATTTTAGGAAGAACCAGATGAGCAAGAGGCACTCCTCTACGTTAATCTATCAGAAAAGCTATGAGCTCAAGTGTTAGAGCTGAGGCTGCAGAACTGGTGTGGTGTGGTGTAAAAATTACACGTAACTCAGTGCGGCTGCTCGCCCCACATGTGTGCAATTGTAACACACGGAAAGTGCACAAATATCAATATGCAGAGGCATAAAATGTAATGCTATTTTAATAACCTATAAAATGAATTTATATATATAATTTATGCTTTTATATGTATCTATAAAATGCCCAGCGTGACAACACTCTCCTAAATGTCACCAAGTTGCCGAACCACCTTTGACAAACCCAAAGCTGTAGTGAAATGCGCAAGAAAGTTTGTCAGAATTGCCTATTTTGAGAGTATGGGCAGAAACGGACTCTCAAACCTCCTTTGAACTTGAACTCCCACCATGAAGGTGTGGAGTTCATTCCACATCCAAGCTTAAAAGTCCTAATTGAAAAGAAATAAAAGCAAGTGCCTTGACTTGTAAATTCAGTTTTTATTGGAAGCACGTCAGTGTGAAACAAACCCTTTCTTTTTTTTTTTTTGGCGAAAGAAATACTAGACTGAGTTTTTACTTTGGACACTGAGAAGGGTTGTGGAGGGGACCTTCATGACGTGGACGCACGGTGTCCCAGGCAGGCACCAGGGATGTCCCTGCTTTCTCTGCTCCTGTTCTACTTACAAAAGTGAAAGCCTCGCAGGGTACCCAAACTTTCGGCGTCTCCACACCACCCTGGAAGTCTTGGGCCCCACGTTGAATACATGGCAACAAGTAATTACAAAGGAAATCTCATAATGTTTTAAGTAAATGTATGAGCTGGTGTCAGGCCGCATTCACAGCCACCCTGAGCCGCATGTGGCCCGTGGGCCGCGGGCTGGACACGCCTGCTGGGCAAATGACAAGCTACCGCTACAACTTCAATTTACTGCTGAAAGCATTGTGCGGATACTCACGTCTCTATATGATAACGGAAGTGCTTATTCTACAGCTGTGGATGGAAGCAATTATGGGATTCTGTTTGGGGTAATTTTTCAACTGGTCGCACAGTGAGCTATAATTTTAGGGTTAAAGGTTTAATGTTGTCGTTTTTGGATTTAACCTTTGTTACCTACTGATTTTTTGATTTCCTGTTATGAATTAAGGAAAGGCCTCTTCTCATTTGTGAAATGCGTCCTCTCCACATTGCATCTTGTTCCTGGAGACAAATAATGGTTTTTCTAGCTGTCCTAGTGGCGGTGATTTTCTTTTTGGGAAAGGCAAGAAAACTGGAGTTTTTCCTTAAAACTTTCCATCCCCGTGTTCTGGCATCTCTCCCCCCTTCTCCCATTTTTTTGGTAGGAGCCTTTGTTTCTTTGATGTACAGCTTTTTAGGGCCTGTTTGTGATGTGGTACTAAAAATGATTTTGGTCTGAAGTTAAGGGGAACCTTGCAGCACCCAGCTGCCCCATGAAACTGCATGGAAACCCCCCCGACTTCAGGAGCCCCCGGCCCCACCGTGTGGAGAGTCCTCGTGGACGCTGCCGCCCCGGGCTACCTGGTCAGGAAAGACCGAACAGCGAGAGAAATGCTGCGTCTCCGTAGACCTGCCCCATGCAGTGTGATTTGCAATGGGGCCGCAGGCACTTGCCATACACCATGGAATCCCAGATCTCTAGAGAACACCGTTTCGGATGCCCTCACTGGCTGGGTATTATGATGTCGCTGGATCCTCACTTTGCAATGGTCTATGAAATTCTGAAGCGTGGACCAGAAACCCGGGAGTCAGCAACAGGAAAGTACGGATGCACGCTTCGCTCCCAGGGCACCTCTGCCGTCTCGGTCCCGTGGGCAGTTTTCTGTTTCTCCAAGTCCTTGTTCACTGAAGCCCAACGGAGTGGGGACTTCTTCCTCTGAGGGGCCCTGACTCGGAGTTCCAGGACCACAGTATTTTTTTTTTTTGTTTAATTACCTCTCCCCTTTTAGAAAAGGAAAAGAACCAATTCTCATCTCTGATTCATGTGTCCTTATTTCCAGTGGCTGATCTCAATTATCCCCAACCTTCAACTTCATCTTTCTTTTTTAAAGATTTTATTTCTTTTCAGAGAGGGGAAGGGAGAGAGAAAGAGAGGGAGAGAAACATCAGTGTGTGGTTGCCTCTCCAGTGCCCCCCAGTGGGGACCTGGCCTGCAACCCAGGCCTGTGCCCTGACTGGGAATCGAGTTGGTGACCCTTTGGATCACAGGGTGGCACTCAGTCCACTGAGCCACACCACCCAGGGCTCAACTTCACCTTTGAAGCAGCGAAGTGTGTGTGTGTGTGTATGTGTGTATGTGTGTGTGTGCGTGTCTAGAAACGGTCTTGGTAGGTAGAGGTCAGGGGGATCCAACTTCCCCCCTTTATCAAAAGGGCCAAGCCAAGAGTTCATTAATTTGAAGAGGAAGTAGATTTCCATGCCCTTGTATTTCTCCAGTCAGTTCTTAACCACTTTCTGGGCTCTATGTTCAATGCCCTTTATTCCAGATTCTGAAACATAAATCTTTTCTTCATTTACTCTCTTCCTAACCCCACCCCCAAGCCCCACCTCCTCCTGATCCAAATCCAGGCTTTTAATTTGCCTGTACAGAGCACCTAACTTGGGAAAGGAAAGGATCTGCGTCGCAGGGTCCGCAGTCCCTGGGCAGCCAGTCGGGGGCGCCCTTCACGGCAGAAGCCCTCCCGGGTCTGACGCTATAGGCTGGGAGGCAGGGTGGGCCCCTGAGGCCAAGGTGGGGTGGTGCCTACCACCTGCAGCTCCTTCCTCAGGACCGCCCCTCTTCTCACTCTCCATGTGTCACTTTCATGTCACCTCTTCCAAGAGGCCCTCCCTGACCCCCACCTTCTGAAGTGACACTGCACCAGCAGCACCAGCACATCACACTGCTGTATATCCACAGCAGTCCATGGGACTCTCTGAATTTCCTAGGTTATGGGTGAGGTAGCACATTTCGAGCCTGTATACAATACAGGAACTACAGTTGTATCGTGGTACATGAGATCTCCGGGACTGACTGGTTTGCTGAACTGGAACTTGACCTCTTAAATGACATCTCCCCCCCTCCTTGCCCCCAGCCCCTGGCAACCACGTGGGAACTCTGCTTTGATGAGGTTGACTATTGTAGGTTACACAGGCACAATTTGTCTTTCTCTGGCTTTCTTCATTGGGCAAAATGTCATGTTCACAGGGTTTTCTTCTTTTTAAAGGCTCGGTAATATTCCGTCGTATGTATAGGCAACAGTTTCAAAGTCCACTGATTCATGGACAGGTGGAGGGTGTTCTTATATCTTAGCTACTGTGACTGATGCGCAACGAACGTGGGAGGGCTGGTACATCTTCAGAACACTGCTTGCCTTTCCTCTGGACGTATAACCAGAGTGGGGTTTCTGGGTCACGTGCCAGCTCCTGCAGTTTTTCCACGGGGGCTACACCGAGTTCCATTCCCACCAACCAGGCACAGGGGTCTCCCATTCTCCGCATCCTTACCTGCACTTGTCTTTCTGCCTGGCTGGTCATAGCCATTTCATGGGTGTGAGCGGGTACCTCATTGTGGTTCGGGCTTTCATTTCCCTGATGATTAGTGATGTGGAGCATCTTTTCATGTACCTGCCGGCCACTGGTATGTCTTTTGTAAAATTTTTTAAATTTCTTGATATTTAGAGAGAGAGAGAGAAAACATTGATTTGCTGTTCTACTTCACACCTTCATCGGTTGGTTCCTGTATCAGCTCTGACTGAGGAGTGAACCTGGAGCCTTTGCCTATGTGGACGATGCTCTAACCAGCTGAGCTGTCTCTTTTGAGAGGTATCTATCCAGGTTCTTTGCACATTTTATCATCAGGTTATTGGGGTTTTTTGGCTGTTGAGTTGTGTGTATCCCTTACACAGACCACCTCATTTTGCTGTCCTGCCTTATTGTACTTCGCGGACATTTTGATTTTTTTGCAAATTGGAAGCTGGCAGCAACTCTGTGTTGGCCAAGTCTGTCAGTGCCATTTTCCAACAGTATTTGCTCAATTTGTGTCTTTCTGTCACATTATGGTAATTCTCGCAGTATTTCCGACTTTCTGTTATCATTACGGCTGTTAGGTGATCTGTGACCAGTGGTCTTTGAGGAGTCGTTCGTGAAAGGAAAAATCAATTGATGTGGCACACTTCCTTGTTGCCTTTTTTAAAAAATCTTCACCCAAAGACATTTTTCTTTTTCGTTGCTTTTAGCAAGAGAGGAAGGGAGGCCGAGGGAGTGAGAAACACCGATTGATTGTCTTCTCGTACACACGTCGACCGGGGAGCAGACCTGCCGCCTCTCTACGAGACGATGCTCCAACCAACCAAGCCGTATCAGCCAGGCTCATCGTTGCTTTATTCTAAGAAATCGCCACCCCAGCCTCCTGCAGCTCCGCCCCACCCCCCGTCAGTTGGCCACCATCAGCATCCAGACAAGACCCTCCACCAGCAAAAAGATTACAACTCACTGAAGGCTCAGATGGTGGTTAACAGTTTTAGCAACAAAGTATTTTAAAATTAAGGTACGTATGTGTTCTTAGATGTAATGCCATCGCACACTTAAGAGACTACAGTGTGATATAACATGGCTTCTATATGCACGAGGAACACACACAATTCGCGTGACTCACTTTATTGGGATCACTTTACTGCAGCGGCTTGGAACCAAACTTGGAACATCTCTGGGATCTGCCTGTATGTTTTGGATAGTGAGTCCTCGTCAGACACACGGTTTACACGTGTGTGCCGACATTCCATAGTTTGCCTTTTCTCCCTCTCGGTTGTTTCCGTTGCTGAGCAGAAGCTTTTTTGTTGGATGTCATCCCACGTGTCAGTTTTTGTTTTTGTCGTCTGTGCTGGCGGTGTCACATCGGAAAAAGTCAGCGCCCAGACGGATGTCGAGAAGCCTTTTTCCCTGTCTGCTTCTGTTAGTTTTGTGATTTCAGATCTTACATTTAAGTCTTAACCCATTTTGAGTTGACTTTTATATACAGTTTGAGATAAGAGTCTGATTTCATTCTTTTGGGTGTGGATATACAATTTTCACTATACCATTTAGTGAAGAAACTGTCCTTTCCTCCTTGACGTTCCTATTGAAGGCCAATTGACTATAAATGTGTGGGTTTATTTCTGGGCTCTCTATTCTGTTCCGTTGGTCCGTATGTCCATTGTTTTGCCAGTACTACAGTTTTGATTACTGTAACTTTGTAATATATTTTGAAATCAGAAAGTATGATGCCTCTAGCTTTGCTCTTCTTGTTCAAGATCGTTTTGGTTGTGCAGAGTCTTTGTCATTCTATATTAATTTTAGTCTTTTTTTCCTATTTCTGCAAAGAACACCTTTGGGACTTTGATAAAGGTTGCATTGAATCTATAGATCATTCTGGGCAGCATTGACATTTTAACAATATAAATCATTCCAGTCTGTGAACATGGAATGTCTTTCCATTTACCTGAATCATCTTGAACTTCCTTTATCAGTGTGTTAACAATTCTCAGTGTACCAGTCTTTAACCTCTTCGGTTTAGTTGACTCCTGAGTATTTTATTCTTTTTGTTACTATATGAGTGGGATTGTTTTCTTAACTTCTTTTTTGGATAGTTTGTTGTTTGTTTATAGAAATGTGACTGATTTTTGTGCGCTGATATGTTTAGCCTGCAACTTTACGGAATTCATTTATTCTAACTTTGTTCTTGTTGTTGTTGAGTCCGAAGAGCGGTCCATGTCATCTGCAAAGAGATCGTTTTACTTCCTCCTTTCCAATTTGTCCGCCTTGTGTTTCCTTTTCTTGTCTAGTTGCTCTGGCTACAGCTTGTAGTTCTGTGTTAAACAAAAGTGGCAGTGATGAGCATCCTTGCCTTACTCCAGGTCTCAGGGGAAAAGCTTTTAGTTTTGCCCCATTGACTATTGTGTTAGTCTTGCCTTTTCACGTATGGCCTTTATTCTGTGAGGCAAGTGCCCTCTATGCCTATTTTGCGGAGAGATTTTTCTTTCATCGTGAATGGATATTGAACTTTGTTAAGTGTTTTTCTCTGTATCAATTAAGATAATCATGTGATTTTTACCCTTCATTCTGTTAATGGAGTGTACTACATTGATTGGTTTGCGTATGTTGACCCATCCTTGCATTCCAGGGATAAATCCCACTGGGTCATGGTGTAAGAGCCTGTTCATGTGCTATGGAATTTGATTTGTTGGAATTTTATCGAAGAGTTTTGCATCTATGTTCATCAGAAATATTGGCCTATAGTTTTCTTTTTTGTGATATTTTTATCTGGTTTTGATATCCAGGGGATGCTGGCCTTATACAATGAGTTTGGAAGAGTTCTTTCTCCTATTGTTTTGGAAGAGTTTAAGTAGAATTGGCATTAATTTATCTTTGAATTTTTGGTAGATTACCCGCATAAAACCATCTGGTTCTGGGCTTCTCTTTGTTGAAAGGGTTTGGGTTACTAATTCAATCTGTTTCTTTGTCATTGGTCTGTTCAGGCTTTCTATTTCTTCTTGATTCAGTTTTGGTAGGTTGTATGTTTATAGGAATTTAGCTGTTTCTTCTAGGTTATTCACGTTGTTGCCATATAATTGTCCATAATTATCTCTTATGATTCCTTTTTTCCTGAATCATCTGTTCTAATGTCTTCTTTCATTTCTGACTTTTAAAAGATTTTATTTATTTATTATTAGAGAGGGGAGGGAAGAAGAAAGAGAGGGAGAGAAACATCAATGTGCAAGAGAAACATCAACTGGTTGCTTCTTGCATGCCCCCAACTGGAGACCTGGCTTGCAACCCAGGCATGTGCCCTGACTGGGAATTGAACCAGTGACATTTTGGTTCATAGACCAATGCTCAGTCCACTGAGCCACACCAGCCAGGGCTTATTTCTGATTTTTGAAATTTGAATATTCCTTTTTTTCTTAGGGTAACTAAGTGTTTGTTGATATTATCTTTTCCACACAAAAAATCAACTCCTACTTTTTTCCTATTGCTTTTCTATTATCTATTTGATTTATTTCTACTCTATCTTTATTATTATTTTTCTTTTGCTACCTTTAGGCTTGATTTGTTCTTCTTTTCCTTGAGATCTTCCCACTTTTAAAAAATTTATCAATGTGTGTATGTGTGTGTGAGAGAGAGAGAGAGAGCGAGAAAGAGAGAAAGAGAAACATCGGTTTGTTGTTCCACTTATTCATGCATTCATTGGTTGATTGTTTTAGGTGCCCTAGCTGGGAGGTCAAATCTGCAACCCTGGCATAGGTGTAGCGATGCTCTAACCAACTGAACTATCCAGTCAGGGCTCTCTCCTTTTTTTAAATGTGAGTGGTTATCACTATAAGCTTCCCTCTTAGTATTGCTTTTGCTGCATCATTCTGTAAGTTTTGGTACGCTGTATTTTATTTTATTTTTTTTGTCTAAAGATACGATTTAAAATTTCTTTTAATTTCCTCTTTGACCAAATGGTTATTCAAGGATGTATTATTTAGTTTCCACATATTCATAAATGTTCTCATTTTCTTGCTTTTATTGATTTCTAGTTTCATTCCATTTGGATGGGAAAGTTACTTGGAATAATTTTGATCTTAAATTTGTTAAGATTTATTTTGTAACCTAATGTAATTTATCCTGGGGAATGTTTCATGTGCATTTGAGAAGAATGTGTATTCTACTGAATAGAAAGTTCTGTATATCTGTTAGGTCTCTTTGGACCATAGCGTTCATGTCAGCTGCTTATTGATTTTCTTTCTGGATGATCTTTCCATTATTGAAAGGCTATTGATTTTGGCATGTTGA